>CABPRJ010000955.1:1934660-2004493 GCA_902439185.1 Cinara cedri | reverse complement strand
AAAAAAATTTTTATATTTTGCCAAAATAAGTATTTAATCGTCTGAATTATTCATATATTACTAGAAATATTTGATATTATTATTATTATTTTTTTTTTTATATGACTACATCTAATACGTGGTTAGTTTATAGTTTGAATGTGTTTTCTTTACATACTTTGTATAAGGGTAGCTAATGCATTACATAAATTTATAGATAATTAAAAATACTATTTTAGGAATTTAATATTTCTAAGTCTGTATTAATGCCAAAACTAATATTATGGTTATTTTCTAAAACACGTTAAGCGAAATTTGAATTGGGGGCAGCCTTTATTATTTTTATTACAGAAATGTGTTCTTTATATCTTATTTTAAATTTTTTTTTTTGATTTATGGGTTACCTTGGTGATACGGATGAAACGAAAAAACATAAAAAAAATGAATAATTAGTAAGATATTCCGCATAAGTTTTCCTAAAATTGAAATGTTAATTCAGATAGAAAATGAATAAATAAAGATTCATCAGAGGGCGCCAAGAGAGTGATACAATCGAGTTATTATTTTTTTAAAATATAAATTTGAATATATCAGCAAATACGCACATTTATATTACATAGGTATAAAAGAAATTATATTTTTTTGCCGACGCTATAACTTGAAAACGGACGCACCAATATATGCCTGATTTTTTTGTCGTGTATTCGTAAGGTTGATTTAAAAGACGATTTTTGGAAAATCTACCGGAAAAGTTTGAAATTTAGATGGTATTCAAGGTTAGAGGTTAAGGCAGCACCGAAAAAATATCGATCAATTTTTATACATACAGATTAACAACAGAATTATTAACTTTATTATAATATAAATTAAACAAAGTATGAAATGACAGACAAATAATAAAATAATTTCATTATTCTTTATTTTGAAATAACATCAAATTTTTCTAAAAAGTTACGTACATATAACAATGCCACGTCTTCGTGGACGAGGAGGAAAAATTGGACGACTGACTCGGAATTCACAATTAGTCCAGAACCGTTGGTTAAATAGATCGGCAGTAGATCAATTGACAGACAATGAAAATTTATGAAACCAGGCTGCAATCACACATACTAATGAAAGTCAATAGCAACCCAATGAACGCCGTCGAGCTAATGCATTGAGACAAAGACTGGCCCGTCAACGAGTCGCCGACACATTATAAAATAAAACTATTATAATTTTTATTATCACTAATATTTACACTATTCAAATATCACAATGGAACACATTTAGGCCGCCACTTTCCACATATTTGCTTTCATTCAACCCTAACACGACCAAAACCAAAAATGAATATTTTCGTAATAATTTTGCATGTAAATTTCTGATAAAAGAGCACTTAAAGGTCCACCCATAATGATTATTTATTTATTTATTTATTTATTTATTTATTTATTAATACACTGTAGTAACTATATTCAAGATCTTTTTTTTTTTTTTTGAAATATTCTAAAGAGTACATATTTTTTAACTACTTTTAAATGTTGTTATATTATTTTTTTATTAATATTTTTAATGATGTACCTTTAGATCCTATCATCGGCCTATTAACTCTAATTTGCTGTTAATTTATACAAAACGTATTAGATTTAAGTTGTTTCACCTTACTTTAACTCCAAATTGTATTCTACACACTACGGCCACTGAATGTTGGTGTTCGATCCATTTAATCTTTTCCAGCAACCAGCACTCTTGATTCATTCGGTTCACGTGAAAATGAATTGAAAATATCTGATAANTTTATACAAAACGTATTAGATTTAAGTTGTTTCACCTTATTTAATTCCAAATTGTATTTTACACACTACGGCCACTAAATGTTGGTGTTCGATCCATTTAACCTTTTCCAGCAACCAGCACTCTTGATTCATTCGGTTCACGTGAAAATGAATTGAAAAAAATCTAATAATAATATTGATATAATATAATAAAATAAAGATTATCAGGATGATAAAAAGCTTAAACGCCGAGCAATAATTAATACACTATTAAAAAGTATAAACAAAAATAATTGTAATAAATTCGAAAAATAAATATTAAAATTGAAATACTACAAATTGAAACCATAGTCTTATAAACAAATGTGTAACTAACGTATTTTACTACGATTTGATTAAATATGTTTATTGTTATGTCTTACGCTTGGAAACGGCAATAAACAAAATATGTATATGTTTATGAAACTTTTTAATAGTNGATATAATATAATAATAATAACGAATTTCAGGATGATAAAAAGCTTAAACGTCGAGCAATAATTAATACACTATTAAAAAGTATAAAAAAAAATAATTGTAATAAATTAGAAAAATAAATATTAAAATTGAAATACTACAAACTGAAACCATAGTCTTATAAACAAGCGTGTAACTAACGTATTTTACTACGATTCGATTAAATATGTTTATTGTTATGTCTTACGCTTGGAAACGGCAATAAACAAAATATGTATATATTTATGAAACTTTTTAATAGTATTTAAATTTAAATTATATTTATTGGCCACATTATAAATAATATTTAACTTGTGTTGATAATTATGTTTATTCAATAGAATACGTTCAGGTCTATAGAATATTGAATTAAAAATGATATTTTTTGATAACTAGGGTGATAAGAACTATGTGATAATATTTTTTCATANCATATTTTTTAACTAATTTTAAATGTTGTTATATTATTTTTTGATTAATATTTTTAATGATGTACCTTTAGATCCTATCATCGGCCTATTAACTCTAATTTGCTGTTAATTTATACAAAACGTATTAGATTTAAGTTGTTTCACCTTACTTTAACTCCAAATTGCATTCTACACACTGCGGCCACTGAATGTTGGTGTTCGATCCATTTAATCTTTTCCAGCAACCAGCACTCTTGATTCATTCGGTTCACGTGAAAATGAATTGAAAAAATCTAATAATAATGTTGATATAATATAATAATAATAAAGATTTTCAGGATGATAAAAAGCTTAAACGTCGAGCAATAATTAATACACTATTAAAAAGTATAAAAAAAAGTAATTGTAATAAATTCGAAAAATAAATTTTAAAATTGGAATACTACAAATTGAAACCATAGTCTTATAAACAAATGTGTATCTAACGTATTTTACTACGATTCGATTAAATATGTTTATCGTTATGTCTCCCGCTTGGAAACGGCAATAAACAAAATGTGTATATATTTATGTGTATACTTTTCTAATATTTATTTTTGTCCAGATAGATTACAATTTATTGAATTGCATTATTATATAAAGCTTTTTTTTTTTTTTGGTTATACAACGCATTTTTGTGTTGATACTGCTACCTCTTCGCAATTTTAATGGTATAAATTAAATAGCCCATTTAAAATCCACATACAATTTTATTATTTTATGACTGAACGATTTTCGTATACTCTGACTTTTAAAGATAATTGTCACTACAGATTTTCGATAGATTTATGTTACCATAAGTTCAACTTAAGAGATTCATTATATTAAATTTTCGAGAATTTTCGAAACCAGAAAATAGTTTTTACACAATACCAACGCAATTAATGAATAACCGCCCCAAAAAGCGACAGAATATTTTTTTAAAATTATATCGCGTTTAGAAAATATTAATATAAGTGATCGATTACAATTAGTTATCTTAATTTATTTATGTACCGAATTATAACAAATTATCAAAATGTTAATGAAAACTTTTTACATATAAATTTCCGTTTTCTAATTTATTCCCGTCTTTCCTCATTGTGTGAAATACGAGGATTATTAAAAATGATAAGAAGATCTTTATATTTGTTTCTATAAACACTATATCTCGCTTGCGAAGCAAGAACACAGACATCCGATAAATTGTACTAAACAAAAATGATTGTTATTATTATTTTTATAATAATGAAATAAATAAACCGACCATCTCCTCAACACGCCTGGAATGTGTCAAAAACGGTAGACTGTCATTACTTTTGATCGAAGTGAGATTTCTAAGAGAAAAGTTGCACTTGTACAAAAAAAAAAAAAAAAAAACACGTCTAGGTATATAACCGATTTTCCGCGCTACGCTCAGAATCTAAACTACAGTACATACAAACCGACAATCTGTATTTTAATTCAAGGAACAAAAAAAGTTCCTTCGTCGTTAGGAACGGAATTAATTCTATTTTAACAACAAAATCGGGTTGCCAACTTAAATAAATAAATTTGCAATTTTGGGTTTTTTTAATGAAAAATAAAATATTTTTAAGAGCAGTTTTAAATATTTTTAGAGCATAGATGCTCCGTCTATTTGAAATTGTATTTAATCGTTTGGTGTGTTTCTTCGGCAGTTATTCGGCACTTATTTATCGCGATGATGAATTATTCATAATATTGAAATCGAGTTACGTATACGCTACGCGCCGCGTACAAGTTTTATGGTTGCAGGCCCGTTTTAAAATGACCAATAATAATTCATTCTATCTGTATACAGCGTGATTTCACGCATAAATATATATTATTTTTTTTTTATGACTTATAACAGTTTAAAATATAAACCGGAGGCGTAGATGACGGTAATATAATTAACTTGATATACTGTTTTTAGATGATCACTATACACTAATTCCCTAAAAGGAAAAACATGAAAATTGAAGTTGACTGTTTGACAATTAAAATAGATTATAATAATATGAAGTGATCGCGCGGAGTGCAGAAATAGTGTAAAATTTTGTAAATACGTTATAAATAAAATAGTTAAACGTTTCCCGGTGCTCACGCGGTGTCTGTATATAGAGCTAGGGAAATGGTACGCTAAAAACCTACAGAAATGGCCAGAGAAAATCGTTATAATTTAAAAACTGTTAAAATGAACTGTCAACGTGAAATTTTACATTTAAATTGCGCGGTATGAAAAAAAAAAAAAAAAAAAAAAATGCGTCACCCTTTATTCCAGTTGAACGCGATCGGATTATGTTATTATCGTATGTATTATAATACCCAACAACGAATTTCAACGGCGGTTTTGTCCGTAACACGACGTTAATGAAATATTTATAGACCGTATTAATTATTAACATGATTGTACATACGATTCCCCGGCATAACATTATCATCAATCTATAATTATTTCTGAATTAATAACGCTGCGATACGCGGAACCGAGCCGCGTTACACAGGTACGGGTACGTTTCAAACCCGTTGTAGTGTTTTTTTATTATTATTATTATTATTTTATTTTTTATTTTTTATTTTTTTATTAAGTATCCATTAACTTATAGCCGATTACATTACCGCGGTCCGTAACGTTATATTCGAGTTTCCAAACGTTATATATTGTGTATTGCATTACATATTTAGTCGCGAGGAGACATTCGGCTATAACGCGTATACGCGTATATAATAATAACACGACGGTTCGGAATATAGATTTCATGACGGCGCAATCGCACGGTGACTACCACACAGCGACCTATAGTGTGTACGTACGAGCGGCGGAGTACCTATAATGGCGTCCATTAACGAAATATCGGTAACAGTCCAATATACGATATCGTATAATATGAGAGTTTTTTTTTTTTAATAATAATAATAATAATACAGTACACGGACGTTGTTGTGCCGTTAATATCCGGACTGGCCGTAGTGGACCGGCGATTTGAAACTTTTCGTGAAATTCGAAAAGTTTCAAGAACGTTGAAATGAAAAGTTTCGAGATTTTTCACCGTGGATACTTTTACAGCAGACGTGGGTAGCAAACCGAATACTGCGTTCAAAAAGTATTCAATACTGTATTACTAATAGGTTCGGAATGTAAATTATACTCCTTGAAAAAAACTTTTTGCCGGCCCCGTTTCAGTACCAATGTATTCAACGCTTAACTTTAATACACGTATGTGCTCTATTTTCCCGGAATATACTTTTTCGGTTAGTGGAAATGCTCTGGTTTGTTCACGCAATACTTTAAACGATACGTAATGGTTTACCCGATGCGGGTACTCGGTTTGAAACACTGTTCGAAATGCCCAAATAACTAAAATAAAATGTGTGAATATGTTGCGTATCACCATCATAAAACCAATAAATGTCATTCGAAATCAACCTTAGTTTTTATATTTAACTAATATTCCGAAAATATTCTTAATGCTCTCCACTAAGTATTCTCGAGTAAAATTTCGTGTCAGAAAGACGGTCTCGTACTCACGCACGGGACAGCTATTGTTAAGGGCTATGTAAATTGATTAGTTTTTTGTGATCCCATTGGTATAAAAAAAAATTAAAGGTCTAAAAGAGCAGTACGAAAATTTTGATTTTGTTTTTTTAAATTTTGTTTCACGGATCAGTGAAAACTGGACATTTTACCTCTGTTAGTGGACACCCGTGAGTATACTCCGTATTAAAAAAAAAAATATCAAACGAAAACAGAAACAAGTTAGGAAAGCGCACTCTGCGAGCGTGAAAAGTTCTAAACGTGTTTTGAACAATAAACCGTGCAATAATTATTTCATTATATAATCTCGAAAGAATTTGGTAACCTAATACGTTATCACTATGTGATGACGTATAGAAACATAAATAAACGAAATACCTTTGTTTATAAACAGTTGACTGGGCATTTTGAAAATTCTTAAAGAATACTTATACTTTAGTATTTATTTTTTAATATCGGCTAGGACGGACTTATATATTTTGATACTCGTGTTACGAATAATAAAATGTATATCATTGTTAACAAAATCGACAACCGTAACTATGCACCAGTTACTGCACAAACACAACGAAGTTTACACTTATGTTTAGGAACCTAAAACGAAATAGCAAAAATAATACGTGTATGAAAAAAAAACAAGCGGAGTTGCATTTCCCTATAACAACGGATTTTCGTTGTATTTTCTTATACCGTTGTGATACGAAACCCAAAACCCAAAAACACAGTGAACAAATTCAATGTGCTTTTGTGAATATTATATACGATTCGTCAAAAGCTTAACATTTAAATAGCATTTAACCTATCAATTATTTATCGATTTTGATTTAGTGCAAAAGTACAAATAGGGAAGTTTTTCTTATTTTTGTAAAAAAAAAAAAAACTTCATTGTAAAAAAATTTATAAAATTATCGAAACTCTGGGGGTTTTTCTTGCCCCTCCCCCCTCCCCCTCATATTGGTGAATCCTGGCTACGTCACTGCTAATAATCAATATAAATGATATTATGATATCATAATAGGGATTAGTTAGTTATAAGGTTATTAGGTGACCGTGAATCACCAATGGAAAAAATTGATATTTTCTATAACTTCACAAATTGACGATTCGTCGTTAAAATATAATCATTGTTATTTACTTTTTATATAAACATTTCTTTATCTTTTTTTTCAAAAAAAGACTAGTTGTATTATTAATGATATTTGTTAGACATCCCCGGAACACTCTGTATACCTTCTTATACGCAATATTAATACATAATATAATAATAATAAAAAAAAAAAAAAACTCACTTTAATTCATTAGTGAAATTATGTATATTCCTTCTCGGCGAGTTTTTTGTTGTTATAGCTGTTGTTGTGAATTCGCTATTCGACAGGTGCAGCTATATACAGTAAGAATGTCCTACCCGGTAAAAAACTTCGTTTCTGCTGTATATGTAAAATGCCCGTACCTACGCGTTATAACATTATTATAGTGATAGTTGTTAAATAAAAACAAGTTGTTATAATTATTGCTAGACGATTAATAAATGTTATGTGACGTGGATGATAATTATATATACGGCCACTAAAAAAAAGGAAAAAAAAAAACACATAAATATTTAAATTTGAGCTAAGTACGAACGTTCGCCTTGGCGGCCTGCAGCTTGTCACGTAGTACAGTATAATATTATATGCCGGGAAAAACAAAATAATATTTTTAAACGATTTATGTACTTTTTTTCGAGAGAGATTTTAACAATTTTCGTTTAGATTCCGAGCGGTAAAATAGAAATATGCGTATTAGTCTTGGTGTTTTGCGCATGGCGTGTGTATTTTGCATACGTTTTCTGTCTGCGAACAATTTTTATACCCGAATATAACCTTACCTGAACAATCATTTTCACCGGTATGGACATTTCGTCTAGTGAGTGCATTGGAGAGGTTATTTTTTTCTAATTTTTATCACTGTGGTTTCGTCGATAATGAGGAATACCCGGAAAAGGTGGAAAAGTTAACAAAGTGCGGTAACTGTTAAACCCGATTTTGGTTTTTCTTCGTAATCCTGTTTAAAATAACTGCAGATCAGATATGTTCACCGATATTAGCGATTTTTATACTTTGTGTAATTTAACAAAAGGTTTTGGCATTTTTTTTTCTTGGTTATTAATAGATATAGTTATTCGTAGGGATGAAAAGCTATAGGAGAAAAAATTGGTAAAATATTCACAAAAAAAAAACAGAAAATAAGCCAATAAATATGAACAAATAATACGATATGCATTGTAAACGTATCGTTTATAAATATATACGTTTTACATTTTAGGTTTGAACGCTATAATATTTTAAATACAGGTTATGTGTTCAATTATTGTTTCCATGGGATAAAATACATTAAAAATAAGTAAAAATTGGCTAAATATGCGAACATATGTAAAAATAATTCACTATAAATGTGCATTTGTATGTACAAACAAAATCATTAAATATGCTATTCTTGAAAAAATTACCAAAATATTAAAAAAATCACAAATATGTACTCGCTAGGTTATGGAACAGATTTTTAACTCACCTAGCTATAAATAAAAGACTGATAATGTTTTGTACACCGACGTAAGATACGCTCCTCGAATACGACAAAATAATGAAATGAACATCATTCAAAGGAACATCAACTAAATACGGACATTGGGGGTGAGTGGACATGGCCCCCGTGTCATTCTGATTACGTCGCTGATTAATAGTGATAACAAATTAATCTTTGAAAAACAAACATTCGACTATCGGTGTAAACATATTGATTGACAAGAATGGTAACAATACGAGTATTTCGAATTTTGAACGGACATTGGAACTCTGGAATTTTGAACAAAAATTGTTTAAGTTTTATCAAAACTCCGCGGGTCGCTCTGAGTATAAATTCATATCGTGGACACGACTGCGTCATCACCGTCTTCCGGTTTACATTATTTTTACCGGAAATACTCGTTTTTTTTTTTTGTTTTTTTTTTTGTTTTATAGATAATTCAGATTAACCCGGAGGTTTCGGGTTACGGTAAATTATAATATATGCTGATATAAAAACATAATAATATAATTCCGTTACCCGTGGTTGTATTGCCGCCGGAGACCCTTTAACAATATAATCATATTACTTAGGAGGTGTATATATTCCGACTGTTTATTCGAATATTATGTAAATGATGTCGATATCGTCGGTCGCGGCGTAAAAATCCACGAAAATAATAATAAATAGGAATTCTGGAAGGTGCTGCTGCAGGTGACGGTGTCGTCATCGGATTTCTTTACACGATCGTCGCATAATATAAATTTACTAATTTACCGCAAACTACATTAACGCACAGCTCTTGCGTATTCCCGCGTTAATAGTTAATTTAACATAATGTCCGTAATAAATTACAGGCGGTTTTTAGATTCTCGGCGTAGCGAGAGGAATGTGTTTTTCGTCTGCACGCTATAACGAAAGTATTATAAATCCTAAAAATAGTGTACATATAACACATAATTTACTTAATACGATAATATTATTGGTCGGAACCGGAACCGATTCGTATATTATAACACCTAACATTATTATCTATGCTAGTCATTTTTTTTTTTAAATATATATAGGTACGGAATTTCGCGAATTATTATTTTCATTAATCATAATTTACGGCCATAAGCTGTTTTTACTTGTACATTTTTACTTCGTAACCGAAATACGTATTCGAATATTTTTCAATGAATATATTCGAATGTTAGTATGTTTTAAAATAATTGTAAATTCATACGAAATCCACTACGCTAACGTGAGGATAAAATATTTGATAATTGGTTTTCTTAAGGGGTTTCCACGGTTGTGACCTTCTGATTGAACTTAAGACAAATAGATCTATTTTAAATTCCATAACGAATAGTATTTACTAATGTGTGAATCGTACAAGTGAATTTTTTTTTTATAGGCTTTCATTTACTATCGACATATGCGTATTTCTTAACTCAATTTTTACCATTAAGCGCGTGGCAGACGAAAAAAAAAACAAATGTTAATGACGGGCCCCTTGAGTGCAGGTGTTTATAAAATACTCTTATTCGAATACTTCACAAAACTGTTTATATTATATTCGTTAAACGTCGTCGCAGTCTCATAAGAAATAATGCGACCGTCTGACGTAGGTAAACAAATGGAAAATGCTCAATAATAATAATTATATAGCAAACGGTACAATGTTAATTTAGAATAATAAGTAATTTGATTATAAAACGATCACTATAGTATCTGCTAGCATCCGGCGAAATCGGTTGCGCGGTGCTTCACACGCGATTCATCTTACTCGTATATGGTACGACAACCATTGAAATTTCTTCTTTATTTATCAGGATTCGATGGTCTCTTGTTATTTTCCCCGCCTTAGTGTGCACAATAGTTGCTCCTTAGTCCTTTCGGTACACAATTATGTAGAGTGTACGAGAACATTGCAGGATGTATCATCGTATTGTCAGTGCGAGAACGCTACAAATCAGAAATAGTCATTTTATATTCTAAGTGGAGCGAAGAAGCTTATGGTTTTGCAAAGAGGTTTTTTTTTTTTTTTATCAGTTTACAACTTTTCTACCAGAAGACTTACTCGGATTTCTACATGTAGCAGCTTTTCCGAAAGGAAACCGGTGTGTGAAGATAAGTTACGCTGGTCATTTTTCGATTTTTCTCATAAAATGCTAAACACCAAAATAAAAAAAAAACCTCCTACTTTTAATGATAGAATGTTCTATTCAATTATGCGCTCTCCGCAGTTTGCACGAAAGTCCGTACCCAGTCGGGACTGTCTTTCTAATTCGTAATGCTCGAAGCTTATGTTTAGAATCGTAAAAAATTATTACCTACATTATAGTAAAATGCAATATTATTATTTTGTCAATATACCAAATGTGCCGGTAAATGTGCAATATACCGATGCAAATACGCCCGTTGCGTCTGTCGATTTTCCGTTTTACGGATCGGTCGATATTTCTGCTGCTGGTTTACACAGTAAATATTATAAGGTTTAATGAATTTATTTCGCGTCGAATAATATTGAACGCATGCACGTAAATTCTCGACAAGATTACCTACCGTTTTGACCTCGTCAGGATTATATATGAGTACACATAACCATCATAAACGATGCACCTACAATTCGATTTGATGTCTGGTTACTGTTTGTTTTCTCTCTTATCGAACTGGTGAATAATATTATAAAATATGAATTAATCGATTCGGACAAAAACAGAACAAAAAAAAAAAAAATCCGATTTAAATAGTCACGAACGAAATAATTAATCGTAATTATTGTCGAGCACGCCGCGCTATAACTGACATCGTGAATAATCGAGGGGAGGCGATAAGGAGTAAAACTAGTCGTTTTATAACCAGCAAAAATTATTTATTATTATTATTATTATTATGGTCGGGTCGCCTCGTCCGGCCCGTTGTGCGATCGCTCATGTCCCTAACCGGACGGATATAATGCGTATTATTATTATTATTATTGTTATTATATATTTACGGAGCTATACGGTTTAAAATGGAATGGCATCCGCCCTTTAGGAACGCGGACGAGCCGACGTTCGTGTACATGGTTACACAAATATACCAGTCTTGTACGTGATTTCAAAATCGGAACGGATAATTGGGCAGAGCGTGATGCGCTTTGTTGCGCCGGAGTATGTCGGTGTATAGTTTCATATCCCAAGGATAAAGGTCGTAGGCATCGCGCTTTAACGTCTCTTATCATATCGCCTGCAGCGTTGCGTCACTTTTTCCAATTTCTAATCTCTTTGGACGAGCAGAAATGTTCGTTGCGGCGGGCCAAGTATTACGCATATGTTTGTATAATAAATTATAGTTTTTATATGCGACAATAATGCATCGAATCGATAAAAAAAAAAATCGACGAAAGAGAGGAGAATTAAATAACCCATGGATCATAAAATAAATGGACAGTGCGCCTCGGATTCATTTTGCGGTCCAGCGCCGTTAAGAAATTCTAGCCGTTTGTTTATATTTTTCAATGTGCTAACAACCGTTCGCAAAATGTATTATTCCGTAATAAAATGTGTTCTATATTATCGTTGTTAATATATTATTATTATTATTATTATAAATACTATAAAATGTAAATACGTAGTAACTAACTGCGCGGCGTTGCCCTGTGCTAATTCGTTATTCATTAGACCTTTATTTCCGTTTTGCTTTGTCCGTATCGGTATATTAAACTAAAAAATAGGCGGAAAGTAGGTATTCCGTGGACTAAAAGTGTCCCGGTGCATTATACATTTTTCCATTCGTGTCACCATAGACACCCGCACAACACAGGGATCAAACTATATATCCACTATAATGACCCTGAAATCATGAGAACATAAGACTACTGTAGTGTTGTGACACTACCCAAAAATACAACTATTCGGAGATGACGTTTTAGGTGCATTCACTTTTCACTTACCCACCGATTATAGTTTTTTTTTTCATTTATATTACCAAGGTAGCCCATAATATTTCAAGCCAATAATAGACCGGCGTGCAGACAGTAGTCAGATAGACTATTTATTTAAAGTCGGCATACGTATTTCTGTTTATTGTTTTTTTTTTTTTTTTTGCTTTAAATTTGTTTTCATTTCATTCGTGTAACTATAGTAATCCATAATTCAACAAAAATAATTTAATTTTCGCACCAAAAAAAAAAAAAACCTAAAAACTTTTCATCCCCTATTTCTTCTCCTCCAAGTGTTATTTTCGCGACACAAAAAGTACTCTGTGTTTTTTCCAAGGTCACATATATCTCTATATACTAAAATTCATCGAAATTGGTTCAGCGGTTTTCGCGTGAAAGAGTAACAAACGTCCATCACAAACTTTCATATTTATAATATAAGTAGGATAATACAATGATAATAAATAATTTTACTGTTTTTAGTTTTTCACTATCTACTACTTGTATACTTGGTATTTTACAACATTTTTAGTATATGAAAATGGGTTTATCGTGTTGTGTATGCCATACAGTAGAGCCAACAAAAATCGAAATTCTACATTTCATAAGCAAATCAGTATAATATTTTTTAACGAAATTGTTTTTGTTTTGTTTCTAACGTTTATGTTACGATGGTCTACCGACGGACCAAAAGTGTGCATGTCGGGATTTCGTTTTTTTTCATTAACGTGTATTTCGGAAAAATAAATTCAGAGACGGGCGGTTTTTAATGGTTTGAATAGAATCGTTCTATTTTGAGATGCCTAGAAACGCGTACGGTGTCCCGGGACCGGCCTGCATAATGGAAACCCCTTGCCGGATTCCGCTTTGATAATTTGTCCCGCGAGTGATTTAACCCGCACGCGTACTAATCAAACACACGTGCGCGCGCGTATAATATTTCAAAAACGAACGAGTGGTCGTCTCAACCCTTCCCAGCAGCCAAACAGCACGCGCCGCCGATAATAATGGCTTTTCTCGACACACGTCGCGCGCACGCGCTCGGGGAAAAAATTGATAGTGATAATTATGACAAGCGAATATACGAAGTAACGGCGGCGGGAGGGGCGGATGTGAGGGGGTGGGGCCTCGGGACGTGCTCCGATGCGATTTCTGCGTGTATATACATATATATATATATTAGGGTATTGTATTCAAAAATGTATTTTGTAAAGTTTCGTAATAATCGGTAGACCTTAAGGCGTGCCTGAAGAGGGTTGAAGTTCAAATGAGGGTGGTTTTTAGATTTTTGTAATTTCAGTCTAAAATTTTCAAGACGGGCTAAAAAGTGTATGGACGATATATTTTTTAAATTGTTTATCGTACAAAAAAATGTTATTCGTACATTTTTCGTTTGACAACTCATTCGCCCACAAAATAACAAAAACTAATTTTCAGTATGTGTTACACGGTAACAGCTTGTACAATATAATATACTTTGTACCAAGAAAATTTAAAAACATAACTGCGCTAAACAACTATACGGTAGCTATTGAATAACGTGCACTGATAACGCGGTTAAAACGCACGCTCCATACGAACGGAAAGCCGTGCAATATTAACTGTACACGTGTTCTGACATGTCTGCCTAAACTGGCGCAGACACGATACCTACTCACGTTTTCGCGACGTTGACCCGGTCCGGTGACAACGCGTAGTCTTCAAACGTTTAACGCGTCTTTACGGGTTTATTATTCACTCGGTTCCGGACGTATTATTTATTGTTTATATTATAATACGAACGTTGTCGTCGCAGCTCGGTGTATAATTGTCCACACGCCATCGACGGGCAGACATTTTGATTTCAAAAATGGACAGCGAAATCAATATACGTAAACGTATTTATTTAATCGGTGCTAGTGCTCGTCAACTGGTTGGACGCAAGTTACCATCGAACAAACAAGTTTTATCGGTCCTATTTTTTTACGCATTCGAGAAGTCGAGCCGAGTCGAGTTTACGTGAGAGTGCGCGGTCAGTGATTGACGAAACGTTAATATTTCGGCGAAAAGCCCGAATACCTGCTAGGGAAGTTCGTAATTGTGTACCGATGTTGGAAGAGTTGTACGGTACATGGCGAAGTTTGCGGAAAAATTCAAGTCGGAGAACAAATACTCAAATTAAAAATGAAAATGAGTTTGTACAATGTTTTGACGAGCTATTCGACATTGCCCATGCAGATGCATTGGATATAATGACTATTGACATAGACAAACAGTTTTTAATTACTCAGAGACAAAAAAGGTCGTCCAGGAGCGATGATGGGCGTCGATTGGATAAGTCAAAAAAGAGAATTTAAACGATCTAAACAATTAGAAGAATCCGAAAAAAAAAAAGAAAATAAAATAAAACCTATCTGTAAGTATTTCGTATTTTGTGTTTTTATAGTTTGTCGTATAATCAGTACTTTTAAATAATATAAAATTACGAATTAACTTTTAGTCGAATCTGTGGAATTATGTTGTTCGAGTGATACAGAAGAAAGTTTGTCTGACGATTGTGATTTAGCCCAGAACATACAAGATAATACCAAAAACTCTATTACTGTGGAAAGCTGTGAAGATTCTGCCGGCCCTTCAACTACTAGACGAGGAAGAACAGCATTCATCAACGATAAACTTGTAACTGTTTTAGATAGATGCAAGGTAAGTGACAGAGATAATTTAATCACTAAAAACGAAAAACAAAAGAAATTTTTAAAACATTGAACAGTTACTACGAAACCTTACACAATTCATTTTTTTATGGTTTCAAAGAAATTCCATTTTAAAATTTTAAAAAAAAATAACAAGGACCACCCTAATATATATATATATATATATATATATATTTATACGTATAATATAAAAAAACGGAGCGGATAACAAACAAAATTTACCGAATTCGTTATCAGTATATATCTGCGCGTTCTATGCGTTTTCGCCGCGATAGGAAACGACGGGAAACGTGATAGGAAAGAGACAGCGAAACGCGTTATCCGGGCTAAAAAGCGTATAGCTTTTGACGGCGGACGGGCTGTTCGCGTCGACCGGTATTGATATTCACGGTTTAAGCAATAATAGGTTATTTATTGCGGGCGTAACGCGTTTTGGACACAACGGGCACGGTCGAAACGTACTGTCGTGCGGAAGTGAAACACGGACGATATCGTCGATGAGAAAAAAAAAAAAAAAAAAAAAAAAAAAAAAAGGAACAAAAGAGACCCGGGGCAGTTTGGAAATTCCGCGTAACGCGGTCGGAACGGGTTGGGCCGTGAAGGGGGGGGGAGGGATAAGCGCGAACGGCAAGAAGCGCCAAATATCGGCGCGGGCAATCGCGGTACGGACAAATTCGATAAGGACACGCGGAAACGGGCGCGCGCGGATTGGCTGTAGTACTGCGATCGGACGCGAAGGTCCGCGGCGGAAATCGATTATTGTCGTGGGGGGGAGGGGGTGACCGTCGGATGGGAGGGCCGCGCGAGACGTACGCGCGCCGTAAGCTCGTTAGGCCGGGACGGATAAAACTGCGGATCGCGGAGGATCAAACGCGCGATTCGTGACGATACCGCGTCACCTAAAACTGCCGGTCTGCCGAACGGGACGGCGGGCGGACGGCGGAAACGGACGGGAAAACCAATCCGGGGATTGGCGACGGCGGAGCGGAACAGCGAGAAACGAGAAACGGTTTCCCTGCGCGTTCGTCACGCCCGTTTCTTTTCGCATTTCGCGCGGCATCGGCAGCACCACACTGGATCGGTAAATACGTCGCCGCGTACCGGGCGATACGTTTCAGTGGGCGTACTCATTACCCGGGAATGTGTTCGCCTATTCCGGCAACGGTTTTCCAGAACACTTGAGAAACGAGCCGCTCCGCAATTTCGTGTTTGCGTTGTTTTCCGTCGCCCTTATTTTTTCGGGGGTAAAACAAATGCGCGTTTTCGAT
This sequence comes from Cinara cedri, assembly GCA_902439185.1. NCBI lineage: Eukaryota > Metazoa > Arthropoda > Insecta > Hemiptera > Aphididae > Cinara > Cinara cedri. The sequence goes on along the minus strand of CABPRJ010000955.1, from coordinate 1,987,878 downwards.
TTTCAAACGGCGACCTATGCAAAAATAACTATACGACCCATGCGAATAAATTGAATATTAGTTAAAATGATTTTTAGTGTTGACATTTTCGATACCGTTAAGCTGTCGACGAGTTATACGACTTTCAATTTCTCGATTGGAGGAGAGTAGTGGAATATCATTGGTGCGGCGGTACGGCGCGCGGCGTGTTAACATTGCACCACTGCTCTCCGCCAACCTAAAACTAAAAGTGGTAAATCTCGACCACGGCTCGACCGAAATCAAAATAGATAGAGAACTAGAATTTGTATTATCAAATTTACGGCGTGTTAAGATACGAGTGACCTACGACTTTTCATGGTTAGCATGTCGTTATAGGGAACCCAGCAATCGAGTTCATTATCCCTATCAATATTGCCGGTAATTATATTCACCGAGGAAACTACGACCGGCTGTTTTCACACAGTTTTTTCTGGACGCGGTAAAACGTGTGTCGGAATTTGTTCCGATATTAGACTCTACGAGTCGAAAAGTCGCAAAAAATTGCATTTCCCCACGAATTCAGACTTATAACAGACTTATTATACTATATTATTGAATTACTTTTTTCGAGAATGCAGGCTCGGCAAATTCCATGACTATTATAATTTTTCGTTTAACCCTATCTTTTTTTCGGCGTTACAAATGTGTTTTATTTATTTTTTTTTTTTTAACTAATAGGTATCGCGCAGTAACTAACTATTCCCCGTTTTGAGAACGACGCCGGTTTTTATTATCGCGGGAAATTCGGTGTCTATATGATGTATATGATATATGGTGGCCAGATGTTTTATTAATATTATTATTTTTAATTTTTTTTAATTTTTTGGGGGGACGAGGCGGTCGGGAAACAACGGTTAACACGCGATCGCGATCGCGCAAAATATTATTACCGCGCCTTAAGGACACAAGGGTTCGCGGAGGGAGAGTAAGGGTGGAGGGGGGCAAATAACAATAATGACAACAACGGAACAGAACGAATCGCCGTGGCCGGATGTACGTGCGGCCGTCGTGCCGATCGGGGACAGCGCGTGTGAGTGGGTCGACGACAGTGTTCCGCGCGCCGCGACGAGTTCGACGACGGCAACGTTACGGCGGAGCGCTGTGAAATTCGACAATTTACCGCGCGACCGTCGACAATTGTACCGCGGTGTCGGTACGCGCGCGTTATCGGCACGGCCGCGGGACGCCGCGCCGCCGCGAAAACGCCGAATCCGCGAGAGCCCGGGCTCGCGCTTTCGAAATATTACAAAACGGAATACACGCAGGGCCGACGCGCGCCCTCCGGCGTCCGTACGACGATAACGCGGTGTGTCGCCTGCCGTCACCGACGCCCAACCCCCCCCCCACCTCACCGCCGAGAGCGTGAGCGCGACGGCGACGGAGAAGAAAGGGTCGGGCGAGGGATAATCGCCGTCGTCGTCGGCGGCGGCGGCGGCGTACATACGCGATTTACAATACACGGGCGAATTATTAATCGCCCCGCCGTCGCCGGCGCCGCCGTGTCCGGCCGGTTATTTTTCGTTTGTCGTACGTTTTTTATTTTTCGTTTTCCGTTCTTTACTCGCCAAACGTCGCGCGCGCGCGCAACGTGTAAACCGAACAAAAAAAAAAAACCGCGTCTTCCCATATCCCCGTACGTCCCGTATACGTGTGTACAACAGACGACCGTCCGACGGAACGGACGCTGGTTATGTTATTACAACAGACGGATCCAAAACTGTCCGTCAATTAATACGTAATGATTTCTAATATATCGTTGGTCGAATTTATTTGACGTTTCGACGTTACTTGCGGCTACGCAGAAAGGATTGTCGGGGGGAATTTTTTTTTTTCGTTTTCGTTCGAAACTCGCGGTGTTGGAGGGGGAAAGACTGGGTTTGAAATATGAAATAATAACGCTGGGCCGTTTATTCCCGCTGAAAACGTTCAAACCTAATTTAATTGACCGTTTTTGTAAGTTTTCCGAACTCGAAAGCGCAAAAGTAATTTCGTATTCTCATGCTTAAATTAGGTATTTATATGGAAACTAGCGGTTTTGGAGAAAAAGTCTTTCAAAGTATTTTGTTTTTAAACAATATTATTTAAATATGTTGGTGGTCGGACCTGTTATTCGAGATTTCCGTGGAATAACTGAAATATTATTGTTTCGTCTAATCGCAATGTGATACCAACTTTCCAGCAACGGATTTTCGTTTTTGTTTTTTTTTTCCTCAGAAAAATACTTTTTCGGCTAGTAAAATTTGTTCAGTTTTTTTTTTCACCTTAAAAGACGTGGATTTTTTGACGGGTGGTACTTTATATGAACCATTTGTCGTGATTCCCGACGGGATTTCTGAAAAAAAAAAAATTATAAAACCGATAACAATAATACACGATACGCGTGACGGGTTTTATTTTCGTTGATTCCTGGGTTACCTCTGTGGCTACAAGGGAAAAATAACGCCGATTTGTCGATTTAATCCTGTGCCAATATATCGATACCCATCACGAACACACCAATAAAACCAAACAATAAATTCTTCTTCTCTTACTGTAATACTTTATTGAATTATTATGATATACGACGCGGTTTTGAATTTCCATTTTCCGTTCGCGTAAATAATATTATGTAGATATATCACCGTGGAGCGCACGTTGTTCAAAGTTATTATTATTATTTTTTTTTACGATTCCCAATAAAAGATCTCGTAGTAGAAGAAAAAAAAAAAACGAAAGAATATAATGAGAAAATATGACCGGATATGAAACCGTTCGACTGTAAGGTGAGAGCTATTGCTATCGTCTTATATATTATATTTATTTTGTTTGTTTATCTCTTTGTTTTGTTATTATTGTTTTTTTTTTTTTTTTTTTTTTTTTTTTTTTTTTTTTTTTTTTTTTTTTTTTTTTATATAGTCGTTCGTTTTTTCATAAAGTGTCGTTCCGCCTACTTTTCTGTATATATTATTATATTGGTACTCTACAGTATAAATGAGTGTGGGTACTCGGCAAGAGGAAATGATAGTAAAGAGGTGGTGATGGAGAGGTTAGTGGGTTTATATCCCTTCTCTTTACAACTAGGTACGAGTATTTATAATAATAATAATTTTATCTGGAAATTATATAGACAATTCACTCAGTTATTTGAGGGGTGTGGGGGGGGAAATCGATTTATTGAATAATAATCGGTTTTTAGAATCGGCCGTTTAAATTCTCACCGTTGAGTATAGAAAAAGATTCTACACGATATTATATCGTTTAGGTACTACGGTGATTTACATTGATACTACACCCAATTGAAAATCCCTGGACGCGCCGCCGCTGGTAAAGACGACGAAACGCGCTGTACCACGAAAGCCCAAAGAAACGCACTCATGTTCGCGCTAACAACGTTTTTAACAGATTGAATTATTTTATTATCAAACGGTTATTAATTATCAAAGTTCGGGAAACATAATAACAGAACTTCCCGGCGAGTAACGCGATAATAATATCAAATATGTGTCAGTATAATAATAATAATAATAATAATAGTCGTAGCGGAGGGCAAACGATCCTTATTATTATTATTTCCCCTTTCGCGAACTTTTCGGACCGACGCGAGTATATCAAAATTTAGTACCTGGCGGACGATATTTTCCGTATAATTATTATTAATTTAATATAATGTTATAATCCTCTTATCTCCCCGGCGCGGCGCGGTCTGTCCGTTTTAATGAAATTCTCTATTTTCAAACAATAGTCGCGTTGTGCGTAACTAACTACAATATATTATTACGGCAACAAGCGACGAGTATATTATTTATATACGGGAGGGCTGTGGCGCTTTGATCCTGCGGCGGGCTTACCTATTATAATATATAGCCAATTTGCATTGTGTACGGTGTATACACTCTGCGAGTGTCGACTCTGCAAACGATTCGAATTACCGGGTACGTTTCATGATAATGTATATTATTATCTACCGAAACCGTTTTGAATTAACAGTGGGTATCTGATAGCACATTAAATTTGCAAAAGTGATTTTAGAATATTTATACACAATGAAATACTATTGTTTTTCCTGCAACGGGTATTATGCACATTTTCTGCAGAGTGGATGGTCGCGACGAAACCAATATATTAACCAATAATTAGTGTGCGATCGTACAGGCGATAAAGGCGTTTTTACGAGACGAATTCCATCTTTTCGTTACCGATGATGTCTAAAGAAAGAAATTCCTAAATATTCTATAACACGGAGTGTCCAGGGCCTGATTTTAAGAAATAGAGGCCTTGTGCACTACTTAATTTGGGGCCCTATTTGAATTAAACCAGGAATTTGTAAAACTTAAAAACAAAAAAAATATATATATATATATATATATTTAAGAATTAAATTATATCAAACTTATTTTTTTAAGTTAATTTCTAAAAACATTTTTTTTCTTATAATTTTTTTTTTTTTTGCAAATTCAACAATAATTTTTTCAAACGATTGATTGCCGGTAACAGCAAAAAATTTATTCAGTTTTCCTTTTATTTAAAAAAAAAAATGTATTCGAGTTTTTATACATTTAAGTGCAAAATATAGGTGATAGTTATAATATAGGTATTATAATTAAATAAAAAAAAATGTTGAAATTCTAATACATTATAATTACTTATTAAACACTTATCGATCGTATATATACCAAAAATATACAAGATACCATACAATTCGTGTACAGATTTTTTTTTTTTTATTGAGTGGAAAGGTACTCTCGGAATCCGGGGTTCCTGCGCTCGTGCACCGCGTGATATCAAATGCATAAATCAGGATCTGGTTCAGTTGCTAAACCCGGTCGACGAGTTCGGTAGAAAATAGTAAACTGGACGCCTTCGAGATATAGTGCTTCAGAGAAATTAATAAAGAATAAAGAAACTGTGGAAACATATTCGATTCAGAAAATATAAGATGACAGGACGACATACTCGTATATTAAGACACGAAATCATTCTAAATACAATAGATGAGAGGTACTTGGGAAGATAAAGACCAATTGCAAAATACAACGATGGTATAAAGTAACGGCGGATTAAGCGGTTTACAGACTACGAGCAGAAGAAAATGCTCTACCCGATATTATTAACATAAATTTAGAACAGCTTATATCCCCGTTGTGCCCGTTAGTTCATCCGTTTGTATGGTAAAGTTGCTCAACTACTAAGTTGACAAGAAAATACACATTGTTCGTGACATTATTGTTAATTTAATTGTAAATTCGAAACATTATTAATTTAAATAGGAGTATTAAATAAAAATTCATAGGTACTAACCAATATGAAATACACTAATAAAATAAATATTTACTTAAATATACGTACCTACTAAAACACAAGCAATTTAACAATGATGCAAATGTCCTGTAAACAAGTTACAAATTACCTATGATATTTTATTTATTTAGGTTCCTATACACGTGAGTAAGCATAATATACGAGGTTTCCAAATCCTTTAAAAATTATATATGTATAGAAATTTAATTTATTGCAGATTAAATTTAAATAACGTTTAAAATCAAAACTTCGCACGTTCACCGAATGGGCTTCCCTAGATTGTTTTTATTTTTAAATAAAAAAAAAATTAATTATGTATTGTTTTAAAATATATATATATATATATAAAGTATAAGACAGTTATAAAACATATTTATTCTGCTGGCGTCGATTTTTCGATTTCCGATGGACGGATAACAACTGCGACCAAAACAACAACACAATATAATATTAGTGAAAATACCACTAGTCAAATTTGGCCCCGTGACAACATTTTTCTCGTCGCTTTGATCGTAACGTACTGCATTAATTTGAACGCTACCGAACACCGAACGGTGTGCACTGTGCATACTATACCGATGGAGATTTATGAACCTTAGTGCATATTGCTCGGAAAATATATTATACTTTTATTATGTTTTTCTGGATTTTAAGTCGCGCGTGGCACATAAATTTAACTGAAAAAAAGAACCGTTCGTATAAAATGAAAAGTTAAAACAAGTACAGCAGTTAATAATATGCCCGCACAGCGGCAGCAGCAGAAAAAGCAGCAAATGGGATATTTTCTTCAGACGGTTTTTATGTGCGGTCTCATTACGATAACCTTTGCGAACGCGGCCGATTAAATTATCTCTGGTTACTAAAATGTATATTACATACTTTATGCTTTCTGGAAAAATAAATATTTTTCTTCCTGTCTTCTTAATTGTCGGCCCCCTCCCGCCCCTAAAAAAATCAAAAGAACGGCCCGCGCGTGATGCCTGTACGCAGTACTCCGTAAAATTGCGATCCTCCGTGTCTGTCACCGTCTCTCTCTCCCTCTCTTTCTCTTTCACTCTATCAACCTCGTCGGGATTTCTTTTCCCCTTCGGTACGACGACGAGTTTCCATTGACGGAGATGCGAAAGGTTCTTTTCTATACATTATATTCCTGTCGTCCATGTATAATACATATATATTAAATCCTCCTATCGCCCCCTCCCCCACAGCTTTGTCGGGGACCTCTTAAATAAACATAGCGGCGTTGGCAATAGAGCTGTGCACACGCGCGAGTTTATGGGAAAAGAACCACGCGGTCTTTTTTTTTCGAAAATCTAATGTTTCCCTCGTTTTGAGTGATGCGTCTGTATACAGCCCACGGGAACGTCGGCTATATTTTATTCTAAGTAAAAACCTGTGAGTGCGCATCTTTGGCAGCTGTTGTTATCCGAAACGAGGATCGTACGTACGTTGAAAATAATATTGCATTGTTGTTCGGCTTAAAATCGATTGAATATTTTACATCCAACCTAATGATATTTTCGTGTTTTTTTTTTTTTTTTTCTATCAAGAAATGACTTTTGTAGTAATTTTTTTGCCGATTTAATCGGCCGCGGCATCTTAAAACCGATAAAGACGAAAGAAAACAATATTTTCATACACCTTCATAGTATATAAAAATACGGATATTATAACGTTTGGAATTTAATTTTATTGTATTGGTGACGAATATAGGATAACCGGACTGTACGACTGGCTGTGAGGCGCGACGGTCCTCTTTTGGTCTCCTACAACAACCTGCTTGGTTTGATGCTGATCTCCGTGTCTTATTTCCGTAATTCAATTCCTTTAAATCATTGTAACCATCATTATCCATCTATGTACTGTGTATGTTTATTTCGAGTAATACGTATTCCATCCTCGGTCCAATACCCTATCAAAATATGTGGTCTCCTATGTCCCCTCGTCTGACGTTTTTCGTTAAACTATGCCGTGACTATAAAAAGTATATCGTAGTATAATTTTGACAGGGGTGGTCTTTGTATCGCGATATATTTATATAATACCCATACCACAATCATAATACTATCGATCAAACGATTATTATTCATCATCTGCATATGCTTATCGTATGTCATCTGCATGCCGTACGTGCGACGGAACAACAAAAATAGTATAATCCGACCGTTATATTTAGGAATTTGCCACTCAGTGGAGTACTTAATCTAAAAAACACCTGACTGTACGAAAAATGTGAATTATAACGAACTTATTATGTTAAAAAATTCAATTTCCTTTCTGAATTGTGACTCAGCAAATTCTTTAACAACATTGTGCCATCATAACTGACGCTGGATCACTTTCGGTGTCCAATAAGACTTAAAGTCATCGTTCCGGTCTAAGATTAGTTTTTATCCTTCTTATACATTTTTTTTTTAAAATTATAATTGTCTTACATTTTATTGCCGTGTATTATAAATTATCATCGACGATTTACAGCGTATCGAGATACTAAATGTCGGAAATTACCGAACGGACTCGCCACACACGAGAGGGCAAACAAATCGCGAATATTTAAAAAATTAACAGCCGTCTCAACAGTTATCGGCCCGGGACAACAGCCCCCCTCCCCCCCTGTCGTCTATAGGTCTCATTAAGTACGGCCCCGACCGTAACATATTACGATAATAATATGCGATAGAACATAATGAATAATTATTTTCGTACAAATTTCTATGTAAATTTTAAACACACTGCACAGGTATAAATAATACGTAATTATTATTCGTATACCGCCGGTGAAAAACTCATTGAATTCACGTATAATGATATGCGGCAGACCTTTGCTCATTTCTCTTGAACTGAATATAATATACAATAATTATAATAATATGTGTGTGTGTGTGTGTATGCTCATTACTCCACTACTATTTTCAACGTCGAATACACCCGTACGTGTACTTATACATCATAGTATTATATAATATACAACACATATATATGGGACACGGGTATTATATGTTATACGAGTATGAAGCCAATTGAAACTTTAACTAATTGTGTATATCGCGTGCGCTTATACGAATGGGTACCTGTACACACGAAAACGCATGTACGGTCTGCTGCGTTTCCAAGCGCGTACATTGTTGTTCAGGTGCGATTAAAATTTTTTTTTCCCCCGCAAAAAAAGCAATACGTATGTGTAATTGCCATCGTGGTAAAAATAAAATAAGACCAGAATGAAAAATGCATATATCTGTTATTAGTTTTTTTTTTTTTTTTTGTTTTTTACAAGACTTGTTAAGTTTTCGTGGCGCAATAGAATCTCGAAAAATTCGCGATTTCCTGTAGCGCAGGATTTTTTCGATCTTTAATATACCTAAAGATTTTTTTCGGATTCTCGGCGAAGTGAATAATGTATTTGTTTAACTATACGTGGTCTACCAGAAAACTCGCTTCAATCGAAAACTTTATAGGAACTTTATTGTATAGTTTCCGACCTGGCTGGAGTACTAAAAAGGTCATTTTTTTTTTCTTGTAGATTTTTCAATAAATAGAGAAAACTGGGCATTTTGTTGAACTCCGGGTTGCCTCGGTGACATGGGAAAATACGATTAATATTATTCTGCTCGAAATCGTTTTTTCCTCTATTAATGGCTTATAAATTAAATTACACTTTAATATAGTCGTATCCTCCTTTTCAACCTTCGTCCTAAAACAGTGACACACTCAGAGAAATATTAGATGTTTTAGTTATGTATCTATAATATTAATATAATCTATAGTAAAAAGTGCCTGCCGTAGCTTTATTATCGTTGATTTTACGTTTGTTTAGAAGTCAAAGAGGACAACCAGACAATGGAAAATTGAAGGATAACATTTTTTTTTATGTTATCATTTATGTTTATGTTATTTATGATTTAAGTATAGCATCTTTTCTGAAAGGAAATGTTCTTTGGGTGGTAATTTAGACAGGCTATTTTTTGAAATTTCCATTAATATTCGAAATAATGAGAAAAACCTGGTTCTTTTGGTTAAAAAAGATTAAAAACAAAGTTGATATTGGCAACTGTTTTTATTTATGTTTTGTTATTATAAGGTATTTATTATTTTAAATAATTTTTAAACAATTATTGTTGTCATGGGAAAGCACATTGTTGTAATCATTTACTATAATATGACATATATATTGTTGACAAAGCCACACTAAACTCTGTTCACAATCGTTTTTTTCCTTAGCAATTTATCGTTGCTTACAGATATGCATTAAATTCCCGTCTGTATCTTGCCTTTCCAACTTTCCACCTATAAAAGTGGCTGCACTCACGTGCGAAGTATGTTCTTTCTTTTTTTTTCCTGACTGTAAACAACTTTTCTACCGAAAACTCTTCTCCGATCAAAAAATAACAAGGAAGATTTTGAATAAACTAAAATGTCCGAAAAGTGAACACGAGATCCGTTTGAAAATTGTAATCAATAGAAAAAAAAAAAAGAGTAGCGTAATGTATTCGTTTTTTTTTTCGCTTTAACGATTTTGACAGTAGTACAGCTGTTTTTTATTTTATTTTTTTCGAAAATGTACGATCACGACGCGCTTCTTTGTCACCCGTCGAATTTCCGAATAGACTTTAACACCGCACGGTTACAATCGATTGAACGGCTTTGTACCCCCTTATATTTTATTCCCTCTTTATTCTATACGTTATTCCCTTCGTTTCCCAATGAGCAGCGATTCGATATCGCCTTGTGTAACACATTGTGGTGGTCGTCGTAAAATCTATTCTTTCCGAAACATTTAATGGACAGTAGCGTGCCTATTAAAAGGCGGCCTGCGTCTTGTTCGCCGTAGTCATCAGTTCCCCGTCATATTATTTTACTGGCCGCCGCCCTTCCTGTCGCGGTCTGTTATTGCCGTCTTCCGTACCGACCGCGGCGAAGCACAGACGACTACTCGGCGGTCTCCACTCGTCGGGTCCTCCCGAAAATTCAACGCTTTTTCGTTTTATCGTTCCGCGCCGCGGCGCCGGATAAAGAATAGATGTTTCGGCCCTTCGAGTTTCGAGGGTTTTCACCGGCTGAAAACCATACACGAGACATATCGAATTCGCGTACGTAAAGTTTATGTTCGGGCGTTTACGACCGCCCGCAATACTGTCTTCGGAAAGTTTTTTCGCTTTTGCTCGACGGTCGGGTTGAATAATAAAATATTATTATTGTTGTTTCTCTCGCCGGCAAAAAGATACCTGTTATTATTATTAAAAATACTAACGTATCATTGTTAAAGAAAAAAAAAAAAAAACACGAATCGTTCCAAAACGTACATTATTGTACAATATGTTATTATCATTATAAACGAGTCTTTGAACTATTATTATCGCCGTCGCCGGAAGGGTTTACAATCGATTTTAATAACGTTTGTTTGCGGTGTAAGGGGAGTGGGGGCGAACCGAAAACTCATATGGGTTATAAATAATCGTGTCTCGTTTTCAATAGGTCCCCGTATGCCTCTGAATATTTGATTCTTTATCGCGTGTGTTTGCGTTATTTTTTTTTTTTTTACAAATAATAGTAACAATAGTAATAATAGAACGCGAAATATCGGACAATGTTATCTGTATATTATACGGGTACCAAAACGTTGGTTCGTTGTCGTGCGCGCATTTGCGATTTGACGTGATATACGCGGCAAAGCTCATTAGGTGATATTATTGTTTTATAATCTGACCGGCGTTATCTCCGATCGCGGCACCGGTGCGGGTAGGTATCGCAACAACAACAACGCCGTGATAATTGCTACGGGGTACGTCCGGCGAGTGTACTACATCAGTGGCGTGTGTCGTGGCTGTGTTTACCTGGACTAAAAGGAACCGAGAGCTGTGTACACCGCTGCCCCCCGGTCGTTTTATACGTATGTGTACCCATAATATGCGTATTATATTCCGTCCTCGTAACGGCAAGTATACGAAAACTACGAAATTGTCAAACGCTAAATTAGAACGCAGTGTTGTTAGTTTCGTGTTCAGCGTTTTTCATCGCAAAACTGAGCGGAAAAAAATCGAAAAATCGTATTTTTCATTAAAAATATGTTTGAAAATTTTAATGAAAAAATTAATAATTTTTAAAAGATCTAGGTGTGTTTTTATATGTATTAAATACATTGTATATAATAGCCATATATATGTATACTATTTATCTAATTTTATTATAGGATACATTTATCGGAAACGGTAAAATGTCAATTTCCACAACATCCTCTCAATGTTGAATCCAGACAATTTAACTGAGGGGGGGGGAACATTACTAAAATTATTGTATTTTATTTTTTTTTTTTTTTTTAGTCATCTACCTTCTTACTTTATCGACCAGTGAAATTCAAATTTCCTTAATAATTTAATTAATTATTAATTTACCCACATTTAACAGGGGGGCAAACAAAATTCCAGGGAGGACTAATCCCCCCCCCCGACATATACCTCGATTCAACACTGCATCCGTTTTTTTATAGTTTGCTGCACTTGCCATTAAGACGACTAAATTAAAACGACGCGGCTATGGCAGTATTATGGCGTGTTGCAATTTCCTCATTTTCGTTAAACTTTTCATTTACTAACGGTCTAGTATAAGAGACATTTTGTAAATCTTTCGTCGAGTGTTATGACATTAAAATCATTATGTCCGTCGTTTATCACCCGCGGCTATACCCGGCACCCAGCGCCCGCCTAAACTTCGACAGAACCGCGGCTCCGTCGAAATTCCGTGGAGAGGGGGCCCGACGTTATGAAATGATCCGAAATGAATCGACGTCCGAAATCGCGCGCACGTATACACGTTTACCGCGGGACGCGAGACCGTGGGGCCCGCGTCGTTCGGGGTGTTTCAAAAAAAAAAAAAAATAGCAATAATAATACGAATAAAACGCGATAAATTATAAAATCCGAAAAATCGCGCGCACGTATACACGTTTACCGCGGGACGCGAGACCGTGGGGCCCGCGTCGTTCGGGGGGTTTCAAAAAAAAAAAAAAAATAATAATAATAATAATAACAAAAAAACGCGCGCTCGTGTCTCGAAAGCCAATATAAAATATCGCGGCCGAACGTTCACGCACAACACGTAAAATATGTACACGGAATAAAACAAACCAGTTTCGCCTTTATTTCGTCCCCGCGAGTCGTGCGGCGGGCGTACCGGTCGCGCGTATAGAATCCGTAAAAAAAAAAAAAAAAAAAAAAAAAACCATCAACAACAACAATGTATAATATAATATATTATACGAAAATAGGATACGGCGCGAACGTTGCAGAACGGCAAGGACGGCGAGCGATTTTCGCTGCCCCGGCTGTAGCATTGCGAAACGACCGCGCGCGGCAGCTCGTTTCCCCCCTTCGAAAGTCGTCGCGTCGTCGCCGTCGTTCCTTGTATAGACAATGAGCGGACCTCTTTTTTTTTTTTTTTTTTTTTTCGTTTTCTTTTAATAACCATTTGTTTTTATTATCTCGAAACGGTACGCACCTAGAATATAATGTAATAATATTGTGCGGTTCCCGACTCCCGTCGCCGCGCCGCTGCGGAGATCGGACCGCCGCGCGCGAACTGCGCCGCGGAGCGAAACAATAGCGGGGTCGGACCGCAGGACAATCAGTCACGATTCCGTTGTCGGGTATAATATTACGAGCAGGAATTTTTTTTTTTTTTTTTCCTTCTGTCATACATACGCGTACGAGTGTATACGATACACACGAGTGCGTGCTCGGAGCGACTTTCGGAGCGACTTTTAAATAATTCCGCAGCAGTGTGTAACGAGAAAACTAGAATACGCCATATTGTATAGGCGCACGTAGATTTTATTGCCGCGAGACGTTTTCTCGGAAAACGCTTTTCCGACTCGAAAAAAGGTTCCGAAACTTTCACGCCGCGGCTTTATTTCTTTATTTCCGTGTTCACGAATACAAACACGCACGTCCTTTCGAACAGCTAGTTATACGCGTATTATACTTTTATAACCAACCGAACACACATTGCTCATTGCGATATTACATTTTGGATAACGCGTGCTCGGGCGGAACTATAAAAGACAGAAAAAAAAGGGTCCGTATTCAAGCGACAATTTATTATTAACAGACGTCTCGTCTGGCTCGCTTTTCATACAATTTTCGGGGCTAATAGGAGGGCGAAATGGTGATTTTGGAACGGGTAGCGAACCGGGGAACTTTGAATTTGATCAGTCTGCAAGCAACGTTTGAGAATATGGTTTCTTTTTACGAAAAAAAGTAATCCTCGGTTTAAAAAAAAAAAAAAACAAAAACATGTTAAACGTGTTTGGAAACCGGTTTTAGAAGTCGAATTCGAGGGAAAATAACAGTAGTCTAGAATATGTTCTCCCTGGTTTAGATACCATATCTTTGCGAAGTTGCATAAGCTCAATCCGTTCAGTCGTTTCGACGAGAAGGGGTGACGAGCAGCATACACCCAGAAAAAACGTTCGCAATTTTAATTGCAGGATTATGGCTGCGATTTCGGCGGACGATGCGCGCGACATTATATCATTATAATAAATATCGGGTTACCGGGTACGATTTGATTTCGGACAGTTTATTACGGTTTCCGGGCGGAGGAATTTTATTTCCGACCGCATTCGATAGGCACGGTGGTTTTTCGCGGTATAATATAATATTGTTTCTTCCGCGCGGTAAATTACATCAATATTGTTATACAGTGCGGGCCTGCAGAGTGTATTTTATTGGCGTCGTTATTATTTATAATAGTAGTAATAATATCGCCGATCGCGCCGACGCTCAGGGGCAGCCGTTCTCGCGGCATAATATACGAGTGGAAATAACAACGCGACGTACCGAGACGGCCGAATGGAAACCCGGGAAAACTTTTCCAAAGAGGTTACTATACTACTATAATCTGTGTGTGTGTGTGTGTGTGTGTGTAGTGTGTGTAGTGTTCTTGGCACAGACGTTTGTCTGCGGCATCGCATATCATTATTATTATTATTATTATTGTACAACGGCCGATATTATCCCCGATATACGAGCACATTTTAAAAGTCGTAAATACTCTTATGCATACACGACGCGCATATTATAATAATATGATACGCGAAATCGTTTTTATCTCCGTTTCTCCTCTGTCTCACTCGCCATCTCTCTCTCTCTATCCCTCGTACGGTATTATATTATTATGATATACCGAACGGCGAATATCTTTGTGCCGCAGTAACCCCTTCTTGACGTCGTCGACGACGGTCCCTCCGCGGTCTGCTGCTACACAGCGTCAGCGGCGACGAGGGGAGCTCTGCGGAGCATACGTCGCCGTCGTCCCTTTTATTTTTCCCTTCCGAGTCACTTTACTGCGCCATTACTCACGGCGAATAATATACGTGTAATATATACGCGTGTAACATACGTGCATCACAATAATAATAATATATATTACGTAGGCCGGAGATAGTTTTGTCGCACTCCCCCGAGCGTTTTGTCCTGGTGCGGCGTATACCTGCCTTCTTTTGTATGCATTTAGTCCGCCCCGAACCGGCCGTCTGCCGCCAAGACCGTATTGATGTACGGTTTCATAACGATACATCGGTGGGTACGTGACGGTCAAGACGTGTTATTTTCCTCTGGTGTAATATAACATACGGGCTGCGTGTTATTGTCTCTCGAGCGATCATGTATTGCTGCACCGCTGCAGTATAAACCGCTACGTCGCGCGTCGCAGGGACTGAAAAGGACCGCGGGCCTTTCGTGTTTCTTCGTCTCCCGTTCCGGTTCTCGGGTATATCGTTAAAAGGTCCTGGTTCCCATTTTAACAGGTTCTCTTTGATTCGGTTCCAGTCCCTGCGCTGCACAATATTTCAATGGCGTAGCCGTGATTTTGAACGGGGGGCGGAAGCCAAATACGTTTCTGTCTGTGACACGGACGATAATAAAGACCGGGGGGGGAAGGGGGAGCGACCCCGTCGACAAATGAAAACTGCTTTCATCGACAATATGCATTTTAATGCAAATACTTTAAACGTAAATGCATAAACAAAGCTTAACGATGAAACAAGAATATAATATACGTGACGCGTAATGTCTTAGGCCCGTCCTTAACAACGTAAACGTTGATTTTTAAACGGACTTACAAGATAATCGACCAACCGTGGTCGGTTATCGGCTATTAACTCAGTTTAAGAATAGGATAAACGCCTTTTTTTTTTTTTTTTTTACGTTGACGAGAACGGCCTTTAGAATAACGTTTACCCCACCCTATATCGTTTTCGATAATTCTCTTCTCTTTACCCGGCTTAGCCTTCTCCCGACTTGGCTACGCCACTGCAGAACATACACATGCCGTTGCCGATAAATCTGTATCGTGTATGTATGCACGAGCATTTTACTATAATACATTACGTATATATATATATATACACGATATAAACGATAAGAAAGAACATTATTGTACTTAAAATTTTTTTCGCGCGTTGTCCCCCGAACCGGAATACGAACCGACGGTTGAAATAGCACGAGCACAATGAACGCCTATTCATTCGAAATAACACTTACCCTTCGGCGCATTGATAACGCGTTATATAACGTGTACGCGATATATTTCGAGCTCGTAGAATTTCGACATTATCGTAGGTACGTGTCGCGTTTTATTATTATTATTTTTTTTTTTTTCATCATTCGACCGGGGCATTAAATATATTTATACGCGTCCACCTTTACCCGGTAATACACTTAGAATTTTAATAACTCGCCGCGCGTTCGCGTCGTATCGGGACGACGGGTCGTCTTGCTGCAGGGTATCCGCCTCCCGTCCGACGGCGGCCATAATCCGACTTACCGTTCTCTATCTATATAATACGTATAGTGCAGTACGCATATTATAAATAATATAAGTGTATATTTTTACAGAAAAAAAAGAAAAATAAAGCCCCTTTGCCGAATACGCCCGGCGGGGGGAAAGAGGAAAAAAAAGTTCACCTGTACATTAGCGTTAGGCCCTAAAAAGGAAAATTATAGACGGTCGGTAATTTCGTACGACGCGCACGCAAACGGCGTATTATTTTATAAACGGTCTAGCGTAGCATACTTGACGACGACGTAGGAATAAAAAAAAAAAAAATAATACTATATTCTCAGAAAAGCATACACACGTGCACCGCAAAACAGACATGACGAACGCGCGCGCGTGTGTAGTAATAACCGTAATAATATATCAAAAGCGTAAAAAAAAAAAAAAAAGTATATATACTACGATAATGATAGAAACGAACGGATATCGTAGTCGCGGCACTGCGCCGGTACTTTTTTTTTGGCGTCTACGCGTATTATAGCAGCTGCAGTGCATCGAATTAATCAACGCCGCTCGCGGGAAAATTTCGAACAATTTAACGCTCAAAATAGTATAATAGAATCCTTACACACGATTTTGTGTATAGTCTGGTTTCGGTGTTGTCCGTTTAGTTATCGTACCCATAGTGCAATCGTATTCAATTCGGAAAAGTATATAATATCATAAAACGTGTATAATATTTTGTGGACGCGACATAAATGAAAAAAAAAACACACCCGTGAACAGTACGGTTGACAAGAGACTACAGAGGCGGATTTTATCTCAGTCGACTTGTCACCGTTACATTGTATTTCGTTTTAGACTCTGGCAAGGGCGCCCGCAGAAATATAAACCGGGAATGGGGGGCGGTTAAAGTCAAAAGTATAAGATTTTTTTTTACAACTTACTAGTAATCACGGATTAAATACTTAAGCTTTGCAAGTATAATAGAACAATCAATATTTATTATTAACTAAAATAGCATGGGGGGACATGGCCCTCACCGGCATCTCCCCGCGGACGCCCTTAGACTCTGAGCGTAGCCGGAAATGTACAGATATTGGTTTTACGTGGTTGATATTTTTACATTTTTTATCTGTCAAGATATCTGACGACAAGAGTTGTTCTCAATTTTTGAATTGTTTATGGACATTTGACGTTTTCGAATTTGTTTTCAGTTTTTGTTTTGGCCGAGCAGAAATGTTCAAGCATTTTACTCGAGGTTTAACATTAGTTGTACTTATGAGTCAAAAAGAGGTGAAAAAAACAAATTTGAATTAATGTCATAGATTTTTTTTTTTAAGCGTTTTAAGTTCAAATTCCGACAAATAAACACATAGAAAGCTTTTTTTGTGTGTCTGTAAGCAACTTTTGTACCGAAAATCTCTTTCTCCAATAATCATGTATTTATTTATTTTAAGATTTATTTTCACATAAAATAAAAATAAAAAAAATGAAATATAGTATTTAACAAAAGAGGATTTGTGCAAACAACATAGGTAGGTGCAAGGTTGATCGAAATTACAATTGTACCCTTCTCGGTTTGACTACCGATAATTATTCCTCGTAATCAATTTCTTCAGCAACTTCACGTTCTATAGATAAAATAGCCTGATAGCTTCTCTTGGCCCACACAATGGATCTCAAATAATTCTTTATGAGTTTGAGGTTGCCAAAGCTACGCTCACGCGCAACTACACGTAGTAAAACGGATACGTTTGGATTTTTAGTTTAAAAAAATTGTTTAGATTTAACGCCCCCGTAATGACGGCGCCTCAGCGCCTGAAACGAATGCCTCAGTCGCCTCGGCCTCGCTCCGGCTATGCCGTTCCGTACAGATATAAATTAAATATTACTCTGCAATTTATCATCCCTTCCGATCCCCCTCCTAATACAGTGGCACACCCATCGGCAGTATCAGCCTTTTGTTTATTTATTTACTGCACGGACCTTATTATAGTTATTATTATTGGTCCGGGTCCAAACCGTACGGTAATATAATTTCGGACTTGTGTTTCGGCGTCGTGTTATTCGTATACGCGTATTAATTTATCATCGTAATGCGTTTGCGGAAAATTCGTGATTGATTCGCTACCGGCCTCGCACTCCCACCGTCCGCCCTGTCTATGCAACCCTAACCTATCTCGCCGCGTACCAATGTGACGTGAGGCGCGGCTCGCTAGACGATAGGTACGTTATGGGATTTTTAACGAACCGTCGCATTATTACAGTACGTTTCTCGTCCGGGTTTCAAAAACAATTGCAGGCGTGATTGTGTCCGTCGTCCGACAAAGGGGAGAGCGAAGTCGGTATAATTATTTCGGTATTGCGCGCGCGTGCGCGCGCGATGTTTGACATGGCGATAAAGTGTTCATTAACTAATTAAATTCCCGGGTCGAATTTATTATTAAGTTTTTAATTAAGGCGAGACGGAAATCGCGGATATTATTACTCGAACAATAGACAATTATAATTTGATTGTAGGTATTTATACATTGCAATAACGCGCGTAGGTATACGCGCGCGAACGAACTGAATTTGCAGCGCGGTTACGAACGAACACGTAACGCTCGACTAAAACCGTTATTTCCGTTCGTAACATTTTCGCACAAATCATCGTTAATACAAAATCGTGTTCAGTATTGCGAAAATATAGTTACTATTACGGTCTACACCGGCGATTTCGGACGGGGGGCAAACGTCATTTCTGTAAATCGGTTGTTTTTTTTTTTCAGTTTTGAGCCGCTACTCGTTATACCCACTCCGCAATGCACGTTCTCGAGCACTCGGAATTCATTACCGTTGATTAGATAATAATATGATAATAATATTTTTTTTTTTTTTTTTTTTTTTCTCAACGGTAACTCCCTTTTCAACCACCATAGTTATTATTTTTTCATATTTTCGCACGACATTTAACGGTCAAACCGTTTTCCCGAACTCAAAATTAGCTGAGATACGGCGATTGACATTTATTTTTTAGATTCTGAACGGCGCGAGGAATATATTGGTTTTACAATGACCTTTTTTTATTTTTTTTTTCTACCAGAAAACTTACTTCAATATTATACCCTAAACTTCAAGTGTAGCACGTTTTCTGAAAGGAAATGCCCTTTGGGTGGTACTTAAGAGAGGTCATTTTTTGAAATTCTCTCATTAGTATTCGAGATGATGAGGAAAACCTAGTTCTTCAGGTTAAATAATATTGAAACATTAAAAAAAAATAGCTGTCATCGGCAACCGTTTTATTTATTTTTTGTAATTATTAAGTTTTTATTATTTTAATCATTTCCGAACTCCGCACAGAATCGTCTTTTTTGTTGGC
Source organism: Cinara cedri (assembly GCA_902439185.1). Lineage (NCBI taxonomy): Eukaryota > Metazoa > Arthropoda > Insecta > Hemiptera > Aphididae > Cinara > Cinara cedri. The sequence continues at coordinate 1,968,446 of CABPRJ010000955.1, read as the reverse complement.
AATGATTTATCGTTGTTTACAGATATATATATTTATTAAATTTCCTCTCTACTATCTTTCCAACTTCTCACTTACAACAGTGGCTGCATCCACGTGCGAAGTTGTCGCATTGTATCCAACCTTATTATCTGTCCGTGCCCATTCCGCTCTTTCACTCTTGATAAAAACTTGATAATTGGACATTTTATCATACATCATGGTATATTTCATCGTTTGTTTTCTCCGTTTTCCACAATAACAAGACGGCAAACACGGCAGCGCGTTTTCCTTTCGAAGACCATCGGTTTTTGTTTCGCGTCCGTACGATCGGACAGGTCGTGAATAATAATATAAGCGCCGCCGGACTCATAGACTTATTTCTAGATAAGAGTTTGGATTCGGACCGTTTCTCCGGCACGAAACCACCACTGTTCTGGCTGCTGCGGCTTGTTCTCGACGTTATTTGTTTTCGAGATATTTTATTTGGGATTATAAGTCGGGACGAGGATTAGGCGCATCGTAAAATACGCTTCCGGATTGTGAAACACTATTACCGGTATATTGTTTTCTCGTGTTCCGAAACGGAATCGCGTATATATTATTACGACGTAATATGATTATCTCCCCGGGGAGACGCCGGCGTATACCGTACAATACCTATATGTACGGTTATTATAGTCGCCTATAATAATAATAATAATAATAATAATAATAATAATATAATACACGTCCCCGCGGTGCTCGTTTCCGGAGAGAATTTCGTGTCGCGAGTCGTCGCCGTCGCCGGGAACGGAACGCGAGGACCGTCACATGTCCGAAAGAAAAGGCGCTTATTATTATTGTATATTGACGGGTTCGGGGTCGTATTATATACAATATGTGCCGCCATCGGTGTATATAATAATAGTATAACTCCGCGCCCGGAAGGATGTCCGTGACGTTTTTACGCCCGTATAATAATAACAATAATAATAATAACGACGGACCCGCGCAAAAATCCCGTACGCCGCCGGAGTCGGGGTACGTTCGGACGGGTTTATTTGTTTTTTTTTTTTTTTTTTATCCGGTCGACCCTTCTTCACCGAGAAAACAATATACAATACTGTATACACACGCGGCCAAAGAAACGTCATAAAACGCACCGTACAATACGGTACAGCGCAAAGGCTGCAGCTGATGCACGCCGCCCGTTAAGGGGATTCGAAACGGCCATTTTATTTCTTCGTCTAAAACGCCGACGGTATATTATAAATATATGAATAACAATTTTAACCGAATTTCTCGGCGCATACGAATCGTCTCCCGTTCTTATCGTAAATAAAAAGGTTAATATGCACTAGTTACCTCCGACAATTAGGTGGTTCATAATCATATACACGAGTTACCTTCGAATATTGTTCACACTATTCGCCTTCCATGTAGAATAAAGCAGTGGTTCATAAACCGAACTGAATTTAATAGAACATTTATGATTTTACTAAAAATAATGATATAATTGGTCAAAACAATACTTAAACAATACTGAAAACAATACTTGTTCAGATAATAGTTCATGACTATAACGGTTCATCAACTTACTTCCGTTCAGTATTACTTGATCGTTTTGATCTAGTTTTAAAAAAAAATTTACATATTTTCTCGGTACAATATTACACGGTTCTTTGTCGTAGGCTAACTTCATTTGAAAACTAAATTTAAAACTATCAATTATTTTAGCATGTTTGTTCTTTCCATTGATCGTTTCCCGCATTTCAATTTGATCCGTTCTAAAATCTTATTAGAAAATTTAAAATCACTTAAAAACTATTTGTAAAAATAAAATCGTAATACGAGTGTTGAAACTCAGTTAATAATAATTATCATTGCACAAGAGAGTAATGTTCAATGTGTAAATGTATAAACCCAAAATCCAATGTCGGCTGTTATAGGTTATTAATAATTAACAACCGATACAAGGTTACTTAATGATAAAAGATTTAAGCAAATCTATGCATATGCTGTTTGAAAATTTTTGAATCGTTTATGAACCACGGGAGGCGACTAGTATGCGCCCGAATTTCTGTCTGTCGGTCCGTCCGAAAGTGATTAGAACACCGGACAGTGCCCACTCCCCGCGGGCGCTGCACTTTTTCGAATTTAATTTCGATATATTTTCACAATTTTTTCAAAACGAGAAATTGTATAGTTCGGAAAAAGCGGACCGGCCGATATCGTGTGGACAACGGTATGCGCTCAATTCAAATCCGGTCGCGTCGTTTCCGTGCGTGACCAACGCGGGCTAAAATGAACAGAAATATTCGTCTAAATCGCCGCCATACGCCGAGTAAATGCGTTGAAGTTGGACAACAAAAGAAAATACCATCCGTTTCGGATCCCCTTTAACCGCCGACGGGAGGACGGCGATATTATTTGATTGTATTATTGTAATATAGTCGTGTGCTGCTGACCCCGACATTTGCGTGGGATAGAAAAAAAAAAAAAAAAACCCGGGAAGAAGAGTGAAGACCATGGAAGACAGAGTAATTTTTTCTCATTGCGCATATGATAATGCCTTCGTATAATATATAATATAATATTATTGTTCGCATTGTCGCCGAGCCAAATCCGCGGCAGCCGTTCGCTTTATTATTATTTCGACGGCGCAAAAAAAAAAAAAAAAAAACACGTACGCACATGCATTATACATATTTTATACGCGACCAGAATTTCGGCTGCACGCCCCGGTCCGGCAAAATATAGGGAGAGGGCTCTCCGGACCGGTCCCCATTACACCGCGCAAAAAACACAATACCTTTCATAATTATAATAACACAATATTATGTTCCTCGGGAAACAGGTCGACGGGGTCGCGTATACACGACGACATTGAAACACGACCGCAAATAAATCGATCCTTAGAAGACTGTCTCTGAAAACGTTGGCACAAAAACCCCGTACGCCTTCTCCAAATGTTTAATTTGGATGAATCCAATGTCAAGCCAAAAAATGATTTTTTTTTTATTCAACGTATAAGTATATATAATATTAAGATATCCGTTTTTTTTAGATTCTGAGCGTAATGAAGATATTATGAAGTATTTTTTTATTTTTATTCAATTCTTCGACCAGTGGTCTTGCACCGATTTCTTGTATAACGAATTTTATGGTTGGTGCATTGAGAAAAAACTGGCGTATTTACGCAAAAACGATTTCTGTTATTTCGATTTTGTTTTAGTGACCCGAATTTCTTTTTTTTTTTTTTCAATTAATTGTAGAGTTAAAATTTAGGGATCGTATTAAATTACGGTATTTTGAGTACGATTTTGATTTGAACGGATTTAAAACTATATGCGTTCCGTAAAAACCGTAGAGACCCAAAAACAGGGACAGTTTTAATTTTAAGTTACCAGTTAATATGTAAAAGATATTTAACCGAGCTTTTTTCAGGACCGTTTTTCGTCAGCAATGAGATTCAACGTTGTGGTACGTTTATTATGTACGCTAAATTACCGGGGGCCCCTAGATCTCCCTTGGATCCATCCCTGTACTTCCACCTAGTTCCGAACAAGTATAGGCACTATCGGTATTATTATGTACATCGATATGTACAGTGCGCGTGGCTGCGTGTCGTGAAAACAATACAGGTAATCCGCAGTGGCGTGGTGTAGTCTGCGGCGTATCTAAGAAACCACCAATAATGGTATACCTCCATCTATTTTTACTGCTCACGGTTTATTCAATAGAAATTTATCAAAACTGATTTCAATACCTAACCGCAGCTCCTACATAAACACCGTCAAGCAATAATAATACTTTGACCCGTTTGAATTCAACGAGTGAAGATGGCCAACGCGAGTTCCGATGTGGCATTGTCGTATGTGGTCGCACCAACGCCGATAGCACGGTAAAATGGGCTAATAACATCACGCTTTCGATATAATCATCACGATGCTCGGCCGCGTGTAACAAATATTCGAAAGTCGCTTACATGCCGTCTCCTTGTACTATTCCAAAATTTCGAAATCCAACACGCAGTTTTGCATTGTTAGAACTTGACCGTGGCTCCGAGCGTTTGTTTTATACCTACAATATTTTCAATCGTTTAAAATCATACGTGTAATATTTTACAAGTGAATTTATTATACTTACTCGTTTGCCCGGTCGAGAATAATTATTAATACAACACGAGCGAGTAATAACAACATCAACAATAATAATAATGATATTTTAATACGTGCACGCGGACCCCGAATATGAGAAATATACACGCTTCGGACAGAGCCAGGGATGCGGTTATAAGTGCGATGATTTACCGCAGGTGAATGCTGTACAATATTCTGTACGCGTGTCGCGACGGGTATCCGATACGTGTACGCGACCGTGCGCCTGTCGTTCTCGGGGCTGTATTTTTTTTTTTTTATTATTTCATTTGCTGCATTTTTTTTTTTTCTACAGATTTTTTTTCCGATTTAATATAATACGTACCGCGCGCACTTGCGACAATAACGCGCCGGCGATAAAACCCATACGCGCGATCCGCGGTACCCTGTCCACGCGTAGTATAATTTACGCCATCGTGTTTTAATAAGGCGGCGGCGGCGGCGGCGCGTATTAATATATATATATTACAATAATAATACGAGTTTAAATAGTACACAATAATATCGCATAATATAGGATATTGTTCTACGGCGGCGATTTATTAATGCGCCATTGTGAGGGCGACTCGCGCCGAGTACATTATTATTGTATAATAGCGACGCTGCACACGTTGGGATTTATAACCTCGAAATAATATTATAGCTCTGCAGCAGCAGCAGTTGTGTGTTTATGCGCGATTATAATAATTATTGTTATTACGGTAAACGTACATTCGCGGGTGTGTGAATAATTACACTGTTGGTCGGGTTAAAACGCGAATAAACTATATAAATTAACCGTGTAGCGCGATAGGATTCTAAAAGGGGGAAAAAAAAAACCCCTAGATCCGATCGGACCCATGAAATCTAAAAATACGGGTCTCCTGTAAATTTCGCGTGACCGGTATTTTTCAGATAAGCAAAACGGAAATTGAAATTGAACATTATTTTTTTTTTTTTTTTACCTATATATTATTTTCAACTAAAATATTGCTCCGTCCGTTTATGGGATTTTCAGACTGCCGATCGCATTTTAAACGCGTTATTATCCCGTGCATTATTTCCCCTTTTTAATGTTCTCTTTCCGCCCTCGCTGAAAACACTGCAGTAGTACCGAATGAAAATAAATGCAAAGAAAACAAAAACAATGGCGACGGCTAAAGCAAGGGAAGTTCCCTTAGTGAGCCAGAAAATTGATAACCTCTCAATTGAACAAGTCGAAAGAGTCATGTACCCGGTAGGTACCCTGACTAGTGATGTCAGACGTTTAACGAAAATTGGACAACAAATACGCCGAAAAAAAAGCATTTCCGCATAAGAGACAACTGTTTAAAATTGAAAAAATTAGTATCAAGACGAAGAAAAATTGTGTCAAATGTTAGGTATGGAGCGTGTTGTTATTATATGATTGCGGTGAAACACAATGAACCGTTACTGAAATTGAAAACAACTAGAAGTTAGGAGCAATGAAAATGTTGAAAAGTATAAAAAGTTTTAACGAAAAACAATTCCGAGTGTTATTAGGTATATTTTTTCCCTTCTTGCCAAGGTAACCCAGAAATCAACAAAATTTATCCAAACAATTGCCAGTTTTTCCGATTTATCGAGAAAACCAAAAGGAAAATAAAAAAAACATACATATACTTTCCCACAGTGAACCGATGAAAAATGCTACGAGGAAGTACCTATACAATTTTTGATCGGAGCTAGATATTTGGCAGAAAATTGTTTACAAGCACCACAATTATAAATGAAAAAAAAACACATTACCTACAGTAAAACCAACACATTATTTGCTTCGTTTAGAAATTAAAAAAAACACCGAACATTAAACCAATATGAATTTTTTTTGTTTTTATTATTATAGTTAAATAATACAATTTTCTCCTGTACCCTTTATCATTTCAAGCCATCCGTTGCTTCCACTATTTCACGTCGCATCTTTCAATGTACTCGTTATCTTACATTCCCCACGTCCCTTGCGCATGTTGTTCAATGTCTTTCTTCAACGTATTCATCCATGTCCACCTTTTCCCCCGTTTGTATACATACTACACAATCTCTCCACGCATGACCTGTCCATTCCATTCTTTCACCCCTATAAATTTACTGTCACGTAAAATTTGAAAAACCCCGAGTCTTTAAGTGTTATACAGCAATAGCTATTAGGTGCCATGACCGTCTTTTGAAAACTAAATGTTTTTTTTTTTTTTTTGTATTTTAACGCTTCACTGCAAATATGATTTAAACTAATATGATTACCGTAACTATAGCCGCGTACCATTAACATTTTTACTCCGTTTATCCCGGTCTATCCCGCGTATTCCGTTTCCATGATTGACTCATCGACATTTTAGACATCATATTTTCTCATCCTATATCCAATCACTAACTCTCTCGGCACTGGTCGTTTTTCGGTTGGGCTTCAAACTTGGACATTTCGTGTATGGCTACCGTCAGACCGCCGAACGTTAAAAACTCTAACCGTTTTACCCTTAAGGACATACTGATATTAGGTTTTTTACACACAACATCGTCTTTCTATTATGGTCCGGCGGCGCGGTCTTTCGTCTATTATATTCCCCATTTCGATTCCGTAGTATTTTTCGCAATACGTTTCTTTCCCGAGGTAGTTTTTTTTTTCGTCTCCCCGTGCAACCGGACCGCGTCTCACATATGCGTATACGCTTAAATATAATATTATTGTAATACCGTACGTAAAAGAGTTTGCGTGTTATGTTATTATTATACCGCGTCCACTCCGCTCGCCTATCCATTCGAACAGTATCGTTATTATTATTGCGTACGGTGGGTTTTTCAATTCCGTCGTTAATCAGATCCACGTGAAAAATAACAAATACCATACTGCTAGAATCATCAATCACGCGATAAATAAAAATAATATTATTATAATATCCGTTTCGATGTTTGGATTCGCCCCGTGGAAATTGTATTATATAATCGAATGGCTCGTATGAACAGAATACAATAAAAACGCAGCGATAGTCCATTTTTTTTTTTTTTTTTCATAATTACCCGTCATCCCCTTTTTCGTTCAATCAATTATTATTATATGCCCGTAGGCCCTTTCCAAAACTCGTAAGGCGTACGCGCCGCTGTAAAAAATGCGTTTATGCACACACATACACTTTAAAAACAAAAGCCTGTTCAAAGTTGAACAGTACAGAAAAAAAAAAAAAAATAGCAATAATAATATAATAACAAAACGAGATTCACGAAAAAAAAATATTTAAAAAAAAACAGATCTCTTTTGTCGTTATTTTATCCCTACTCTATATTATTATACCGAGACCGAGTCGCCTTTTTTTTTTATTGCCCGAGCAATACGGCAGCGTCAAAATTATAATAATTTCTCGAGTAATTTATTACGTGGTTTGTTTATTTTTTTAAAATTTTTATCGGCCTGGTGAATTTTAGGTTCTGAGCAAAGAATATGTATTAAAAATCCGGTTTCCGAGTGTAACGCCTTTGCTAAAAACAAATGCTATGCAGTCGTTGGTGTAGCGAATAGGTCGTTTTTAATTATTTATGTAGTGTTTTCAATAATACCCCAAAGAAAACAGGAGTACAAATCACGAAATAGTAAAACATGTTCAAACAAATTAGCTTAGAATCGTATTTCGTTTGTAACTATTTATCACACATATTCAAAGTAAATTAATCTATGTATATTTTATGTTCTGTTTTTTTTTTTGTCAAGGTTTCGTGTCCGTTTTTTTTCCACCCCTGCAGTTTTACTTTATGCAGTAGTCCTACGTGTCCATTGATAATGATATACTCGGACAATCGATTTGCGTGTTTCTATTTGAATGACTATGTATGTTTTTATACGTTATACAGGATGTTTCAAATTTAATCGTACAAATATTGAGAATAATCTCGTGTAACATTATATTGGTCACCGGAATTGATGTTAATCTATATATTTTACGTTTCACGCGACGAGGCGATTACACAGGTTACTACGACAGAATTATCCCGTTTAATTGAAAAAAAAAAAAACTGTGAATATTTCAGAACTTCTAGTTTGATATAATAACGAACGATTTTTGGAATTTTCAGACGCAGACGTGACACTATGTGACATTTCCGATGACGTGTCAAATAATAGCTCGAAGTTTCGGGGGACGACAAATCTCATGTTTCACTTGGTTTTGTGTTTAACGAGAAAATGGCCGCCGTAATTACCTATATTATTAGTGGGTCCCGCTGCAGTTGCGCAAAACGTAAAATATAGGTTTTCGATTTCACTCGTACAAATGGGTACACGAGATCGTTCGCACAGTCTGTGCGGACAAACCTCCGAAACGCCCTGTATAATTCCGCACTCGTATGCGTATAAACGCGTCACACGTACGCATCATTCAACCGTCGAATTTAATGAAATTTCCAGTAGGTACTGCAGCGTTCGCATTTGTCGTCATTCCTTTTTCGGCGAGGGTTCACCGCACACGTAGCTATTACACCGACACCGAAGGATTTTGCGCAAATTCGATTTCGAAACGTCCCTATATTGTCGTCCCCTTTGCGGTTTGTATCGGTATACACAATATATTATACGACGGATCGCCTCCCGTTTTTATTTCAAATAAAAGATAAAGGCCATTACGAATTATAATATTCTGTATCATGCAGTCACGTCCCTACGCGGATCGCTTCCTACATAAACGTTCACACGAGAATCCCGTCGTTGGATTACCTGCCGACGACAAAATATCCAATAGACCGTCCAATAACTCCATAAGTGTGATTTTGTATTCATAATGTTATTTTCAAATTAATTGCATATTATGATAAGTGGTAGGTGATAACCGTAATATTATTATAAAACACGAGAACCGAGTATCTCCATATTTTTCATACGTCGTTCAGGATTCACAAAAACTAAATGATTTAATTTCCAATTAACAAAATATTTTATAACTGATAACATTTAAACGGTTTTATCATACGCGCCTTGTACATTATGCCCGTAAGTCTCAATTCAATAACTGGTGATCATCGGACTCTGTACATCAGATATCTCAAGGGGTATCTCCTTTTTTTTTTTTTTTTTGATATTGAGCTATTTAATGAACGGATTTTCTTGGTTGTTGCACCGTTTTATAGACAAAATTATTCTCCCAGAAAATGTTAAAACAGTAAAACCGCGCATTTCAAAAAAAAGTAAATTAATCGTTCAAAGTGTTCAATTAATGACGTTATTTTTGTTTAATATTTTCAGGGGTGCCTTTATGGGGAGGAGGGAGGACGATGTGGGCGATCGTCTCCTCATTCCCCCGAGAGAAGTGGACTTACATTTGCATTTGGCATAAAGTAGTCTAGATGAATTAACATTAAGTGGTCCATGGTCCAGAAGTAGATACAATCAATACATTTTATGACATAATTTTTTTTTTTTCATATCAATCATTAATATTAAATTTTATTAATTTGCCTCCTCTCGCATAGCCAAGCTCCGGAGACGCCCCGGCATATTATATTAAATCGCTTGTATATACTTTGCACCGGTTGATAGCTTATTTGTATTTAATTTATTTTTTGAAACGTTCAAAAACGAATTCCGGTCAGGTTTTCGGCGAAAACGACGATGACGTTAACTCGGTGTATTATAAATAAATAAAAAAAAAAAAAATCTATATGTATACCTATACATAATATTAAACGGTTTGCGTTCGCGGTTATCGACAATCAATATCACCCCCTCGACGTAGTATTATAGTATCGTATAATACGATATACAATACGATGACGAATAATAATAACAGTAATAATATAATAATTAATTAATAACTTTTTAACCGACTTACGAATTTGCGTCTCTCTCCATTCCTCCTCCCGTTCCGGTTAAAAATTCGCGTGACTCCGTCTCTGGCCTTTATAACATTATACAATGTTGTTTTATGTTGTAGCGAGAAATGAAAAAAAAAAAAATTAAACCATAATAAAGGTCGTTTTGAAAATCTTTTGTATAGGTATACGATTCGTCATAGCCACCGCGCCCACCAGGTCCCCTACGAAAACACCGCGCGGTCCCGGTTTCCCTCGATGACGTCACGGTACGGTGGCGAACAATAACGTATAAGAAACTATAATATTATATTATACTTATGTTTTGTTCCCGAATTGCCGCCCAATGAACACCCTAAATTTTATCGTAACCGAAAAAGTCCATTAATACTATTAATTACTATATATTGGCTCTTTCATTGTATATTTCACAAGTGATATTACACCGATGTGATCCCCGAATATTCACTCGAAACTCAAATCTATAATATTATCGATTATCATAGTGCGATGGATTGATAACGTCAAATCATAATTATAGTTATAACCATGCATGGGCACGTGAATTTGGCACCACGAATTTTAGCCGTTCATTGGTTCACAATTTTCAGTGTCTTATTACGTGTATTGCCTATTTTTTTTTTTTTTTAAATATAAAATTAGATAATAATTATTGAATAAATTTCGTTATCGTACTTAACGCGTACTTGTAATTTTACTTATTCTTCGTCGACAGTTCTATTTTGTATACTATGATACTATAACTGTCCCGCACGGCTTTGTCCGGCAGCATCCAACGACAAAAAATGTAAAAAAGTGATTTCTCGCGATTCTCCGTTTCTATCACCGTCCCTATCACTGCAATTAACCTTTATTGACTATAGGCTTTTTAAAACGCGCTCCCACTCAGTTTTGCCTCAACACAATATTACTCACTTTATGAAACTGTGTATAACTGTATCCGTTCCTATTGAAACACTGACTAGGTAACCTATCCATACCTTTCTTTCTTTTTCCTATCTTTATTATCTATGGGTATAACTGAAGGGTTTGTCAAGCCAGCCAATGCAAGTCTCGTCTTTCCTAATTGTTTTCTCGTAGAAGTAAATATATTGTAGTCAGGTAATATGTTAAGTACATTAATGAATGTAAGCCGTTGGGCAAGTCTCCGGGCATATAATGGGTGACGACAAAAGAAAATTATGTAACGCCCCGCATTTTTTATGATTGTGCTCTATTCCTATTTTTTCTCTTAGTTGAAGTTTTTATACCAACGGTTTTTCTTCGTATCCAAGTTGACTTTTGTTCTTATACAGTAATGATTACGTTAAATAAAAAAGCGATTAATTTCTCTTGTCCCGATAAAACATTGTTGATTTATTTACACTCTGTTTCCCCGTGCCGGTTTTTTTTTTTTCAGCGAAACACCGGGGAAATGCAAAAAATCTTATATACTCCGAACCTCGGGTCTCGACTATAGGTCCGCGACCTTGTTATTTTGTTTCTTATAGTTATATTCGTGTTTCATAATATAGGTAAGGCTTTACACGGCGCTTACCGTCCGTCGTGGCACGCACGACAAGGCCTCGTCGAGCGTCGGGTAGCGAGACGTCTAAAGCAATTTACGAATATTTCGTACAAACTGTGCATACTTACATTTATTAGGTATAAATAAATAGGCGTTTATAAATGTTGTATGTTTTATTTTTTCAACCATCATTGCGTACATTATCATACGTAACGGGCATGTGACAAGTTTGTAATTTGACTTATTTCCTCGAATTGAATTATAAGTTTAACTTAGTCTGTTGTAGGTCGGAAGTCGGGAAGGTATGATGTGGGGGGGGGTGGGGGAATTTAATTTATAGCCGTACCGTATATTATATATATATTAAACCTTTGTTATATCATTGACTGTGATCTGTACGCCCAAACTCGATTCGCATATCAATTCGGCCGGAAACAAAAGAAGACAAGATGATAATATATTATAATTATTCTATTTTTTATTTTTTATTTTTTTTTTTTTTTTTACTATTATCGTTTTTCCCCGTAGCCCCTTCATGTATATAATAATGTATGAATAATGTAAAATAGATATTTTGACGAGCAGTTGTTGTTGGTTTTTTTTTTTTTAAATTTTTTTTTTTGCAACGCGCGTTCGCTATACGATCGTTATTTCGGAAATTATTATTATTCTAACACACTGGCGGCGGCGGGTGCGTGCGTTATAATACAAAACTGTACGCACAAGCCATTCGATTATTCAAATGTACGCGACCGGGCCGGATACTCGCGAGCGAGCGCGCCCGCAATGGTAATAACAATAATGATAATAATGGTATGTGCCGCGGAGAGATAACGTCCCCGGGTCTCGACGTGAAAAATGACGGCAACCGACGACGACGGAATCGCGGGGGAACAACAACAACAACAACAAACAAAAAACAAAAATGATAATAATGATAACGAACGAAAAGACGGCTTGTGGCGGCGACCGCGCGCCGCCGCGCACCGGCCGACCCGGTTGCTTTTCGCCGCAAACGTATCTATAATATCGGCACGGGAAGACAACACAGTAAACAGCGGGGACGTAACAATTGATTTATTCGTGTTGTACGGACGACGATAGTATAATAAGATAATAGGCTTACAATATAATACATACAGCGATACGGTGGCGTATTTACGGCGGGAGGGGGGGATTAGAGAGATTATATCAAATAGTAATATCGTTCGCATACGACCGTCTGTTTTAGATTCTGAGCGGAGCGAGGGATATGTATTGGTTTTTTATTTTTTTTTTTTATCCCGTGAACAACTTTTACTCTACCGGAAATTTCGCTCCGATTTTCAAGTGTAGCACTTTTTCTGATAGGAAATCTGGGATGGTACTTACCGTTGGGTACTATGTTAAAACATATTTTCATTTTCTACTCCAATGCGACTGCGTTCAAACACTTCGAATCGTCAATTAATATTGAAAACTTATATTAATTATTAGTATTACCGTATCGTCATTAAATTAATTGAAAAATACCGATAAGTCAATTATCCGTTTGCAATAATGTTTTTTTTCTCTTATTTTTTGTAGGTTTCTATGCCTTAAAAGATTATCCTGTCTAATTTACATCCTTCGCTTTTCTCTATCCCTTCTCCATTGGTTTTTATACCCATAAATGTATTTCCATATCGTTTTAGATTCTGAACGTAGAGAGCAATGTAATAGTTTTACTGTACAGCTTTTTATGTTTTGTACGTTTGCGAACGAATTTTCTACCAAAAATCTTACAAACAGGAGAGTTTACAGAATTTTAATATTTTGTTGTAATTTGGTTAAAAATAATCACCGCGGAGACCTGACATTTTCACGGAATACTCAGACATCAGATATGATATACTAGACGGATTCTGCTCCGATTGAGCGGTTCCCGCCCATTATTGCAATGTTCTCCTTCTTGTTATATTACCTACATCGACTCAAGGGCGTCCACGGGGGGGGGAACAAAAGAGGCATTGCTCCCCCCCCGGGATTTTCAACTGTATATACTTTTATAACGCATTACGGCATACCGTTTACCATAACAATATAAAATATTTCTAGAATAAAACGTTTTGCCCCGGGTGGGATTTTATCCTGCGGGCACGCTCGCGTCTACTGCTATTATACTATAGTAATTTGGAAACAGGCTTTTAGCTCTGCCGACGTTATTTTATTACTTCTCCGCTCTTCGCTGTTCCCATGCTTGGTCGTCTCGAAGACGTTTTCCCGTTCGCTATACCGTTTGGGTCTTTTGCTCGTCAAATAGTTGCCCGCGCAATTCTATTCCGCACAACACGAGATGACCTACGGGACGAATCGAAACGACGCGTACGGCGATATACGATATTACGATAATGACTGGAAAAAAAAAATGAACGGAGAGGAAAACGGCATGCGACTTACGCGTGTGCGTGCCGCAATGCGACTCGCGGTATAAGTATTGCCTTACTTACGGTAACGTTTATTACCGTTTTCTCGGGGGATTCGCACCCGCGCGAGCCGCGTATGTTCAAGTTCGATCGGATACGTCGGATCTGTAACAACACTTTATAATATTATGTGCTGGCGTTTGTTTTTCTTGTGCGTACGTATGCGCGCCGGTGTAAACGTATTACTGTAATGCACGCGCCGCCGTTTGTGCTTGTATAATGTATTTCGCATAAAACGTCGTCGTCGCCGCCGTCGTCGTCGCAGCCGCGGCCGCCGCCGTGGTGCCCACGCGAGAGCTTAAATATTAAAATAACTAAGAGCTTTTGACTCCTCGTATACACGTTCATACGCACACGCCGACGACGGAACCGAATTACTATACTAACCGGGTAATCTTTCGTAAGACGATTACACCGGCGGTCTGCATCATGAATAATGCAATTACAAGGTGTATAGTATGTATGCATGTATGTATGTATGCATGTATGTATGCATGTATGTCTATATATATACACACACACCTACCTTATAGGTCGTATGTGTACACACCTACCTGATATGCAACGAAACGACGATAGCAGCGCGTAATTCATCGGGTGTGCGCTTTAAACTTACTGCGCCAGCAGAAAGCTGCAAGCAGCAGCGGCGGCGGCAACAGAGCCGCGCGATAGATTTAAGTATACCTACGCGCATGTTATTGCACTCGGATATAATGTATAAACCGTGTGCGTTGCGAATTATTTCCGTTTCGTAGTCGGATACGAGGTCGCCGTGAAAAACCGTCGGGACAATCGGTGTCCGCCAAGGGTGGATACAGAGGTCCTAAACGGTGGGCACAGTACACGGATAAATCAATAAAACAGATTAATAAAAATAGCCAGGCATTGACGGGAATGGTCGTGTTATTATTCGACATTGAAATCGGTTGTTGATTTATTTATTAATTTTTCATTAGTTTGTAAAGTTAACGTCTATTTTAGAATTTTCCGTCGTAGTTAACCTATACATTATAGTGCAATGTTTGCGTATGAACTCTCTGGGCAGTTACAAGCATAACGTCTCATTGATCAAAATGATTTAATATAAAATACGAACAATAATAACTAATAACAAAAGTACTAATCACGTTTTATGAATTAAAAAAAGACTTTATACTGTTAATTTAATCTATTAAATTTGAAAACGTTATTTTTTTTAAAATTTTAATATCATTAAATAACGAGTTCACCGAGTTTACAAAATACATTAAGTTTATAACAATATATTATTTATCAGTACAGTAATCGTTTATGCTGGTGAATGCGGTGGGTCTTATCATTTTAGAACACACCTACTTTTAATTTTCAATGAAAAACTTAATTAAAATTGAAATCGATACCTACTAAACTATATTAAAACATATTGAACCTAACCTAACTTAACTGTACGCGGGGTCCGTATACGAGAGCAAGCGTGTTATCGCATACTCGACAAAGTGTCAATATATTATTATAATAGTATTAATAGTATTAATAGTAATACACATTATCAAACAATCGCAACAATGAATCATGTTGAGAAAATCAAAACTAAAATGTTCAACTTCCTTTAAAAACTTCAATGGAAGAAAAAAAATGTTTAAGCTTACATCTCAAGTGCCGACGATCGATCTTTATTGCGATCTGTAAACTGTGCTCCTCGTCGACTTTCTCGTGTACTTACGTTCGGGACGGGATTTCCTACTCCGGCAGTCCGACGACCATTAATTCCGGACCGTTATGGGAACTGCCGCACGTACAATAATGTATTATCTATTAGAAGACACTACGTAGCGGACGTCCGAAATTCGCGATCGAAAGTCCGATAGACATCATATTAGTCATCACGGTCGGTTCTATCGGGTCAAGTGTCACACCGGTTATTTTTCTCCTATTTTTAGTTTCGGTGTGGAGTGAGGGATCTATTGGATTTATTTGGTGTTTTTTTTTTTTTTTTTTTTTTTTTTGTTTTGCCCGTAAACAGTTATTCGAACAGAAAACACGCTTCAATCCGAGCGCACGATTTCCGTTTTTAAATGGGGCTGCCAAATGTTTAAGCAGGCCAAATTTTTCCACCGCCGGACTACGGTAATAACAGTGAAATACAAGAATCGTTTTAGACTTTTACTAGGGATGAATAATACGTTTGCAAAAAGCCTGCAATAATGAAAGTAGAACCGTACGTACTTATTAACTTTTATCCCTTTTAAATTTTAGCGGTTATCAACAAGCATTTGTATTTATATCGGCCATTATTTTATCATTATTTCGTTATAAATTATTTAGATAATCACACATTTCTGTTTTTATCGATACAGAGGAGTCGTGTCCTTTCGTTTTGTGTGTTTTGAACACGACACGTTCCTTTTTGATTGCACGAAATAACGTGTTACCCGTCGTTCTACCAACATGTCACCCTCTATCACCGTTTAACATTCACCACGTATTTTGCTTAAAATACAATATCGTTTATGAATATTTATTATTACTTTGCTATCAGTGTTTCGCTGTCGCGTCTGTTTTGTATTCATTAAATATGAAATGGAATTATGTAGGAATTGTGCTAAATAATCAATATGAACTACGAACACAACAGTAAAATGAAGAAATCTACCGTTATAACGTGTTGGTAGCATATATTATTTTATTGAACTTAGAAGAAAGTTATCGTACAACATAAGTTTATTAATTTGTTTATTACGAGGTCCGTTGCGCTGTGATCACGTTTTTTTTTATGCATTCTATAATATCATAGTATGTCATTGAATATGAACCTTATTATTCTGAAACGACAATACCGATAACGGGTATAATAAATTAAAGATAACACTATCTTAATTCGTGAATAAATATTAGAAGTTAATGAGACAATAAAAAATTCGAGGTTTCGATACGTTTCGTACGAAAATCATGAACAAATATCACAACAGAACACTTTCGGTCCGCCGAAGGTGGACTACCCACTTTGCACCTGTTTGTTTTTGTTCGATACTGATACGGGTCAAAACCGAACAGGAGTATGAGCAAAACAAATAATAAAAATTGGCACGGGCAACGCCGGGCGGGATAGCTAGTATAATATATTTATACATATATATGTATACACTTTTGACAAAGCAACACTATTAACTGAACTCCGTTCGGAATATGGTTTGTTCGTCAGCAATGGTTAATCGTTGCTTACAGATATACATTAAATTCCCGTGTGTATCCTACCTGCCCAACTCTTCACGTACAACAGTGCCCGCGCCCGTCCCCATTATCCTAGGACAACTTTTTTTTTTTCTTTTTTAATTGGCCGCCGAACCGACTCCGCCGCCGCCGCCGTCCGTTTCGATCGCGTGCGACGTAATAAAAGTTGAAAAAAAAAAAAAAAAATACTAATAAAAAACGGCGACTCCGCGGTCTTTTATGCGGCCGAATATGTAGAATATACGGAACCCCGACACAATGTAATATTCGAAGCCGCGACCGCGACCGCGACGGCCCGGGGAAACCTCGCAGTGCGCTCCGGGATAATAATAATAATACACCCGATCGTGTATATTATTATTATTATTATTATAATAAATTCAAACGGAAACCATAATAATAATTAACGGCAGCCATAAAACGGTCGCGGTTCGTGCGCAGGCCGAACGTATTTCGACCCAGTGCCATTTGGCGCGATCCAAAACGCCGCGAAACCCGGTTCGTTAGATAATAACTAAAGACCGGATTCCCGGGCAATTGCGTCTTTTTACCGGGTCTTCCAAAGTTTAAACGAAATTGCACGTTTTCGCATTAAACCGCGCGAGTTCGTATTTTTTCGATTTGTATTTTTTATTCTTCGTATTGATCGGGTTATTACGGGTGTTGCACGCGTATTATTTCTATTTTAATCTATGTTACTGTGTATGAAATATAACCAGTCACGGAACCGGAGCAAAGATCTGAGGGCAACAATTTGTTTACAACGCAAACACAATTGCAACGACAATGGTTCTAATTATAATACCACAATAAATTAATCAACCGCAATCTATTTGTGATTGTCCGGGACCGACTTCGGCGGCGACACGGCGCACTCTTCTGGTGTCGATAATTAATACGTATTAATTACGAAATCACTATATTGAAATCGCAGTCCACATATATGTGTGTAATGTATTATAAATATTATAATATTGTGATGTTTATTTGTGACTGAAATACAGTAGTCAGTGATATCAGGATTTATAGAATTTATTATTAAACAAATTATAGAAACAATATGTCTGAGGAGGGGGGCTTGGGCCCTAGGCCCCCGAGATCAGTTCCTGAATTCAATACGGTTTTTAAACTCATCTTCATTACGATTAGGATTAGTATACGATCGATATACGGGTGGCTATAGCAGTCATGCAGTCCATGATTCGAGTATAGGAACACCACAATCAGTGTACCTGGCGCGCTTCATCCGTCGCAGCGAATTACTAATAATCCTGGAAAAAAAAAAAATAAAAAAAAATATTATTTATTCGCACGCGATATACCATAAAAGTTTAAAACGGAAATAACGTATAAGTAAAAACTGATTGCCGTTACGCAGTAACGAGTGATTGATCCGGCTACCGACACTTGCAATTAATCGAGAATAATTGGCGTAATCGCTCGGATGTAGTTTTACTTGTTACACACCTCTGGCCGTTTGGATGAGCCCGTATAAAATTACGATTTTCAACGTTTACCGGGTACAAAAATCAAATCCTAGCATTTACGCAGCTTTACCTAGCGATCGGGCCATCGCTCTGATATGCGTATATTTTGTACTGTTTTACGGTTCGAGTGTTGACGACACGTTCCCGGATGTGTCTTCCGCTCCCGACCGAACAACTGTTCCTCTATGAAAACCGTTTGGAGTTACGGAGCACTGTGCCGGGAAACGGACTCGATTTGTCAGCCACGATTTGTGTACGAAAAAGTAACGAACGAGAACGATTTTAACTATTGCTTTTGCTCGAAATTCTCCTGGGAATATGCGCGCACGATTTCTAGTCGGTTTACTCGCAGGTACATTGAGAAGGTCGTTCGTCGACATATTATTTTCTATAACGAACTTTTAAATAGATTTATAGGTATCAGTCGGGGTAGGTCCCGGGGGGGGAGGTGGGGATTGTTTGCGTCCGACACTCGACACTTCGTGCGCGAATAATAGTAACATGATATTATCGCGTCCAGAAACTATCCGAGTAATTTCAAACGTGTACCCAATAACAGCACAATATTATTAACTCGGGATTTCGTTTCGGTCACGGATAAAATAATACACGCATGTACACATGATCACACATGATCCCGATTAAAGTGCAAACGTAATTGGTTCGTAATATTTGCTCAGGCCATCACCGGGATTCGCGCGAGATGAATATTTGTGTAACTATAACAACGCGAAAAGCATTTGGTATTGTAAATCTCACAGGTCGGTCGACGCAATAATATCGGCCTTTTATACGGTATCTATGCGACGCGTTTAAGTATTTTTTTTTTTTTTTTTTTTTTTTTTTTTTTTTTTAATTATATTATTACAATATAATATGCGACACTATCGTACGTTCGGCTACAATATCTCCAGTAAAATCCACGGTCCGGACCATTGGTCTTCGACCCGGGGTTCGCGAACGGTAGTTAGGGGGCCGCCGAAAACCTGCGCAAATATCGCGTATACCGCGTATACCGCAATTTACCGTATAGTGTTCAAGTTCTATTAAACGATTTTCGTTTCTAGAGGTCGTCTAAGAAAATTAGTCGAAATTAGTAAAAAAATCCGTAAACGTTTGTAAACCACCGGTTTGTGTAGACTGCGATAAGAGTTATTTTCTAATAATAAAACGTCACGAAATGCCGAAAGTTCAAACGCATAAAATACGGCAGGTATACGCGCGATATTCAGCGTTGTTATCTACGCGGCAGTTACGGCTACGGCATTATTTTATGCCTACACCGTTACAAACTGTAATGTATGCTAACTTTTTTGTACAGAATGCATTTAAAAAATAACATTCGTATAACGCGATAAACGATAATAACGATCAGATGGATTCGATAAAAAAAAAAAAAAAAAAACACACACACACCGTCACTCACATGTTATATATTATGTGCGGCGACGACACTTAAAAATATTACTAAAGCACCGCAATATTGTCTATGCGTTTGTTGTTTTTTTTTTTTTTTTTTTTTTTTTCTGATAAAATTAACACGCAAAGCGTATATAATTACCTATAATAGTTTACTATAACGTATAGTTTATTTATTTTAGAATAACTCGGGAGTTCGTAATTTTCGTTATTATTATTTTTATCGTCGCCGACGCGACCCGAGCCCGAACGCGCCCGTTTAAAAAAAAAATATTTAACACTCGACCCAATCGCACGAATAACACGACACAATCACCGTAATAATAATACGTTAATTCGTGAACGCTTTGGAACGTGTCGTATAAACGATTTTGATTGCGTACGCGCAACGCCGCCGCGATCGAACAACAATAATGTACAGAGTGATCGATCTGTCGTTGATCTGACACTCATTATCCCGGTAGATGTTAACGTTTTTCGGAATTTGTCTCGGAGAAACGTCTAAGAGTCGAGCTGCCCTGCAACTGTGCCATTGTGTTGTTTTTCCGTCACGCCATTATTTTTGCGGGTGAAACCGCTGTACAGGTACTTTTGATTTTCAAACGGCGACCTGTGTAAATAATCCCGTAAATACATAGAGTGGTCGGTCAAACACATTTTGACGTTGAAATGGCGGCGCTTTAATGACGCACGCATTTCCGGGACAACGATTGTGTCTTGCGACGGATCGATCACGCTGTATATTATTGCGCGTTCCATCATCGTGATATTCGGCCGAATGTTATTACGTACAAACAGCGTTTCGTTATACGGATCGCCCGCGGTCATAGCAGGGACGCGCGCAGGGGAGAGCGAAAAAAAAAACAATCGAGTCGTTCGGCTTTATTTTTTTAATTATAGAATCTGGCGCGAGGGGGCAAAAATACCGTATACGGTTTCCATTCGATCAGGACGTAAGCGCGGTCGCCCGAAGCGCCGATGAAAATTTGTACAGTTCTGTTATTTTATGGGGGGTTTTTTTTTTTTAAATTTCTTTAACCGCAATAACGGTTATCGATTTTGATATAAAAATTAAAAAAGTTATTAAAGAAATCAAAAATAATCGTAGAGACCAGACATTTTCACGAAACAGTGGAGTTATTTGAAGTTATTTACGAAATTGTAGTTTATAAATATTTCAATAAAAATTTAATTATGCGCCATCTCGAAAAAAATTGTCGACCATTGTCGCCCCGATAATTTTTTTCTGCTGCACACAAATCCGCCATCTTATTACGGCTGTTCAGTATTGATAACGAGAGATTAAAATAATAAAAACTAGCGTGCGTGTAACACACAAGATGTTTCTACAAAATTAACGCTTCACTAGCATAACCGTACGCCGTCTCGGCGACGGGGTTGTTCGGAAACGAAATTTTTAATCGTCTACTGAGCTTTAGAAAAAAAAAAAAAATGTACCGATATCGCTTGTATTTTGTAAAGTCCACATTGCAGCGAGGCGACTCGAAGGCACGTTATTGTCGAGATTTCCACGGCTCTTTCTTCAAAACAGAGTAACAAACTCTCGGACGGAGTAATGTGACGACAGCGATCCAGTGTCCGGATTAGTTAGCCGAAAAAATGAATCGTTCGGTGTACGCGAAATCGTATGGTGCGCCGACAGCCGCAGTAACGTCCACCGGAATATAAGCTCCTCCGGTGTACAGCGCTATCGGTACGCAATGACGTCAGTAATATCGTTGCATTACGCTGCTACATAGCGGCGACGGAAAAGTGCGTTGTTGCAGGCGGCGGTTTTGGAAATTCATAAAAAAAAAAAAAAAAAAAACACCGGCGGGCGAACGTCCGGCATTGGGTTGGCCGTGGCGAGGTCACGGGCGTTTATCGTTTTGTTCTGCGGTTCCCGCGACTTTCGCCTCGCGGTATTATTACGCCTACAGATCATATTATTATTATTATAACATCCGTACGCCGTTTCGGCGACACGGTGAAGGTCGAAAACGTAACATCCACAACGTACAACAAACGCCGAACAATAATAATACCGATTCGCGGCGTCCGCGGAACGTTATTAAATTATCGCATTGGCACAACAACATTATTATTATTGCCGTCGCGTAAAAGGCTGCGCGGACGCAGTGGTCTCCCGCTGAAACGGCGCGCAAAAACTCGTGCGGCGGATCTACCGAATCGCAACGTGTATCGCGGCTAAAACACAAAAAAAAAAAAAAAAAAAAAAANNNNGTCGCGTAAAAGGCTGCGCGGACGCAGTGGTCTCCCGCTGAAACGGCGCGCAAAAACTCGTGCGGCGGATCGACCGAATCGCAACGTGTATCGCGGCTAAAAAAAAAAAAAAAAAAAAAACAAAACGATATTCGGTATTATTGTCGCGTTCGGGTTGGGCCACACAAACCGAAATATGTACCCGATTACGCGGACGTTTTTATGTTCGGTCGAAAAATACATTTACAAACATTCTCACTCGTCTGTGAAGTTTTGTATTTTTAAAATTTAGCCCGAGTCTTCTACAGCAGGTCGAAACCGCGTTAACGGACGGGATAACACTGAAGCACTGAAGCACCGCGATTTGGTAAAATCGTAGATGAAAAATAGATAAAAAAAAAAATAAATGAGTGAACCGTATCAACCGGCGCGTACCTTAAACTTTATCGTAAACGAAAAGGGTCTATTACTATAGTTGCCCCCCGATAGCCAATCAATACAATGTAAACGACTAAAAAATTGTCAAACAACGTACGTCAACACAGTGCGTCCCGCCGTGTTCGATGGATATTTCTTGCACTGTTATATACGATTTTTTTTCGATCGGTTTATCTTTGACAGGGAGTTTCGATTTCTAAAATATATGCTTGAAAACAAATAATATTCAATAGAAAGTAAATAACTACCGTGCTGATTTATAATTCCTTATCGCACAACGTGTTATTTTATTGAACTGTGATTTTATTTATTTTATTGAGCAACGCCCAATTTTTTTTTTTTTTTAACGGGCCAGCAGTGAGTTAAAGGCTCTGGCTAATGAACGTTTATGCAATCCAGCCTTAATAGCCTTACGTCAAATTAAATGGTAAATTTCACTTAAAGCTTTTTACATGCAACGCGTTCGCGAACGCGATTAGGACGTTTAAAAACGCAGACATGCCATTTAATAGATAACCCCCGAGCCCTGGTGACGAGTTATTAAATGTTGGTAAGGGTGGGAGGGAGGGTTGTACGGAGCTAACCTTCCCACGAGATCGTCACGCAGATTTATTTTGATATCCCCCGGTCCGCTTAAAACACTCTCAATCACGCCACTGTACAGGCGTATTATAAATGATTGTAATACGCGCCTTTTCGACCGACACTGTACCGCACGTAGTGCCGCGCGCGAAATTGATTTTCGCGGTTTTCGAGCGTTCGACCGCGGAAAACCGTTTCCGATTAACCGAACGGTTTTCGCGGACTGTAACGAACGATTGTTATTTTCGGTGACGTTTGCAACACTATTAATATTATGATCGCGGAAAAACGAAAACCCAGGGTTTCGAAATTAATTTAGAATGACGGAAGAATATATTGATTTTACAATGATGTTTATTTTTGTTTAGATTCGGAGCGTGGCGAGGGATGTATCGGTTCTAAAATGGTATGTGCTTTTTTTTTTTTATATAATTTTTTCTCGATTTTCGTCAGCATTGGTTAATTAATTTATCTAATGTATGGAATGTATCGATTTTACCATATGATGTGTGTTATTTTTTTTTTTTACTTTCTGTATGTTTACTAGAGATCATGCGCCGAATTACAATTTAAGCGCCTTTTCTAAAATAAAATGTTGTCTAGTTGGTGCGCGGGAATATAGTATTTTGATTCTTTTGGTCTATTTTTACAATTCAATAAGAAACGACCGTAGACTAGATGTAGAGACCTACACGACGCACCGAATGTAAAGCGTTTTTCTGTACGGACGTGGGATAAATCCAAAATATTTTTCTCTCATCGATGGATACATAATATTTTTATAACATGTGTTTTTTTCGATTTATACGAATAACATTTTTCATTTTCGTTATTATTATTGTTATTTATTCTATAATGTCCGTTTTGTGTGTATTTTTTCTCCACGTGATTTGTTATGCCCATTATCGTTTCACTGCACCGCTGCAGTCTCGTTAAGTTTTCAATGTCCGACAAGGACGTCACAGTGTACAGCGATTGTATCGCCCAATAGGCTCGTCCGGGCGACTATTTTTCATTTCCATCGATTCTCCACAGGATCCACGCCATCAGTTATTCTCTCTCTCTTCTTTTTCTAATGGACGGATGATGAGTATTATAATGCATTTTTTTTTGTATTTATTATGTACTATCGCTCAGATAACGCTTTTGTACGACCCACAACGTTCCTTTGTAATCGAAAATGTGAAGTTGCAAACAAAATATATTTCCCATTGTGCGGCGTATCTGTATACGGGCGAAAAGCGGCTCATCTATTGCTGCAACCGTCGTCCTCGTATTAGTTTCGTCTACGCGTATATTGTATACGTTATACAGGGTGATCATTTAATAACGCATCGGCGATTATCTATACGAATATTATTTCGATTCGTATTATAAAACCGTTTAATGTTTGTGTGCACAATATTTTACAATATTTTCAAAATGTCGCTCTCGTTTGGCTGTGATACGCCATTATAAACACATAATATTATAATATCATGTTTTCATTGATCGATTTAAATCTCAACCCGCGTTTCTGTATACATTTTTCGGATCTCCGAGTTATGAACGTTTATACAATATTATTTATAATACATGTATTTCAAATGGTCAAACGAATGATAGAACCAGGAACGCCGTGCACCTACAGGATCGCTCTGGGGCTGTAGTCCGCTATGAGCTTGATAAGACGGAGTTCAGTCCCCCCCGTGGTTCTCATACCTATTATAAGGAAAAAAAAATCAATATTTCTCATGTACGTCCTCAAAGTACTAATTTTATTTATAACAAATTAATCGAGAAACGTAAACGTTTTTTTATTTTTTTTTTGATATTGATAGCAGAAAAAAGTGTAGATTTTGATCATCGACCAGGTTCTTGGTTAACTAGTGTCTGGTCTGGTATTTTTTAATTTTTGTCCTGTGGTTTATCGTGATGCTGATACGATTAAAAATGTTATAACATACAAAACAACAAATAACTATATTTTAGTAATTGTTTAACGAACAATAGATTTAGATAGAACTGTGCACGTGTGTATAAAACGGTAAACCCCTCCCCCCCATTATTTTTCCCAAACCTGACGTCTCCGGGTAGAACTAATGTAAACCATTTTCTTGTTTGAACGTATGCCCGGAGTGTTTCCGAATGTCATTGTCACGACTGAATATTTGATTGGAGAAAACAAAAATGGAAAATCCACGTGCGAACCCGTTAAAATTTCGCGGTTTCTCGAATGTATTCGTTTTGTTTCAATACTGCCGGTTCACGCCGAAAACAATATAAATATTATACTCGAGTGCTATGTGAATCAGTGGAAAAACAAAACTTGTCGCGGGCACACCTCATCGCGCATTAGCGTTTTCGGCGAAAGCTCAGGTTCGCACCAAGTCCATTCAAAACGTACGTACCGAATCAACTCGGTTGCTAAGTACGATCCATACAGTGTATGCATGTGTACACACAAGTATAATCTCTTTCGATTCCGAATCGCGTGGCGTAATATCAGTTTTGCCGAAATAAGTACTCGCCCATCAGAAAACATTTTTTTTCTTTTCGATTAGTAAAAAACGTTGCGAAAATTTCGCACAGTGCCTACGTAAATTGTGTCGGCGTAGACTTTTGGCCCGGCGACACCTTATTTCCGGGAGTCTTTCCGGACAATTTCGTTAGTTTTGTTTTATTCGATCACAACGATTCATCGTGGCTTACGGTGCGCATAAACTCAATTACCCTATGCAATGTCGTCCGAACTCGCCGCGCGAAATACGTCCGGGAATTTCGTTACACGTTGTATTTCACACCCTCGGGCGTATAATAACGACGGCGTTTACATTCGATAGAAATACGGAGTGGCGTAATCCGTCGCCGTCGTCGGCCACGAGAAATCGCACACTTCCGCCAAAGTACCTAAATAATATCTAAAGACGATGCGAACCCCGATTTTTACGGTCGAACCGAACACTTTTAAAATATTTTTCGTGATAATATCTCGCCTACGAATTTAAATGTCAAAAAAAAAAAAAATAATAATAATATATCAATCCTAGGGGCACATATCACAATCTTCTTGCCTTTTGAGTTTGGTAATATGTCAATGCACCGGTAGCGTCCTCTTAACGTATGCCATTTTAATGGAAATATCAATGTCAACTAACCAAACAGTAGTTATTAGTTGTATGTTATACCGTTCAATTGCCGATTTATTTTTAAAAAAAACCACTTTTAACGACAGGGAATTTATAACTATACGTTTACGCGCCCGTATAGCCGAATTATTATTACCCGTGTACGCTGTTCTGAACATTAAAAATTAACTAAAAGCGCAACGTTAATTCAATAATTTAACGTTGCAACAATGTTCGCCGGATAATAATTCCGCCGTTATATATAACGGCCGGCGTATACCTGTTATACCCGTATAAACTCGTAAGTACGGCCATAAGCAATAACATTATTTTCACGGTCTCGTTGCGACGATTACGCGCCGGGCCGTTCTAAAAGTTTTCCGACTTTATACCGCCGCGCTCGCTAGCCGCCGCACGACCCCGAAATAATGAAAACTTATCGATCTCTCCTCGTTCTCCGGAGTGCTCGTTTCTTCTTGACCAAGCAATTTTATTATTATTATTACTTTTTTTTTTCTTTCTTTTTTCTTTTCTGTACTCCGCGTATCCGCCCGCTCGAAACTATTCCCGAGCGGTTCGATGTGTATTATTATCGCCGGCACTCGACTCTCGCGCACGGCCCCGCGAAGCTTCCTCGTCGGGGAACGGAGTGTGCGCGTATACATGTACGTGTATGTGTGTACACCGCTGGTACAGTGTATTTATTACGCATACTGGTATTTATTTCATTTGAAACGACTAATACGCGGTGTACCGGCACCGGACGAGATTAATCGAAAACGTCGTTACGTCCCGCGTCCGGAGCGACCCGCCGTGCCCCCGGACATTCTCGACATTTTCGGATCCGACGGCGCGACGGTCACGCGTTTAAATTGCTGATCGACCGGCGGCGGCCCGTCGTCGCGCCGACCGATACGCGGATTTCGGATCGCGAGACCGGTAAGGAACGCAACGCGAATCCGGTGGCGTATGAGCGGCGCAATCGTCGTCAACACTTTCGGCTAAAAAAATGTTATAACGGGTATGCATATTCGAGTGAACGACTTATGCCGCGGTCACGGTTTAGTCACGTAAAGTTATGTATTGCGTTTTGGAATTTCGGAATCGTTGTAAGGAGATGATGACGTACAAGCAACTTTCAAACGCGTTACGCGATCAATCGTCGTGCGCGGTGGTACCGTTCACTATACTATCGGCGTCGGCACGGCCACATACGACACTGCAAAATTTCGACTCCCATCGGTTATCTTCACCCGTCGATTTCGAACAGTTCAAATTATTATAATCGCCCACAAGTGTCTGTTTAGGTGTTATGGTTGATTATTTAGATCGGTATTGATAATGTTTACATTAAATAAATCGCGAGCGGCTTTCTAGAGGCGATGGAGATAGATGGACGTAGTACGCAGATAGTTACATGTTTTTCGGCGATTGCATACACCACTGGCGACTACACGCCTCAGTGTCTACTGCGAAATATGAAATATCCATTTTGTCACACGGTTTCCTAAAAAATACGACTCAGTCCTCCCAGTTAAGTACCCGGTGCCGCCCCTGTTCTACACGGCGGTCCGGTATTTTCGCGTTCTAATCGTTTTTGATTGGCGTTGGTGTTGGCACGGAGTTCGTTTCGGATTCGTTGATAAGGTCCGGATTTTTTAACGGTTGCGCTTTTGCCTCGGTGTTTGACGGATCAAGACGACTATTTCCCAAAACGACAATGTCGTACACACACGTACCTACCAACACTGTCTCTAAAATAAAAAAAATTCCGAAATAAACTACTGCAGAAACGTAGATCGGTAGACATCGGTCGAACGTTATTTTATACACCGAATGTGCAGTAGACAAAAGCATGTATTATCAACAACAACGAAGACCGGTCGACAAATTATTCCCGAAATAATAGAATAAAAACGCGGTTCAAACTTTTTTTTTTTTTTTGTTTGTTAATACTTTTAACCGAACTCGATCGAGTTAATTACGTATTCTCGTATGTTCGCCCCCTCTTTTGTCGATATTCGTATATATTATGGTGCTCGCCGCGCCGCGTATTGTGTTGTGTCGTGCGCGCGTAGAGTCACCGGGCAGTTTCCCAAGCGAATTAGTCGTTGCGCGTTCGTTAGATAATATAGTCGGTACAAATTAATAATGGAACAGGAAAAAAAAAAAAAATCTTTTTTTTTTTTTAAACTATATCCTCGTTATAATCATCGGCGAACCGACTCTCGGAGCTTATTATAACGAATCGTGTGCGCGTATACACTCAGGGGCTTCGCCGGCCGTCCGGCCATATGTCGGCCGACTTTACGCGCGTTTCACACACGAACAAACACGACCCTTATACATATATACTTATACGCACGCACGCACATACGCACACACGCACACACACACACACACACACACGCACACACACACACTGCACATGCCGCATTACGAAAACCCTCCGCGTAAAGGGCACGCGGCGGCCGGCTAAATATCAGTTACGTGTTCGGAACGATCATTTTTATAATATGCGAGTCTTTATTGGTTTCCGCGGACCTCGTGTCCGTACGCATCACGGTAAATATGCCGTCGCCTCCGGGGGTTTTTATTATTATTATTATTTTTTTTTTTCGTCCGCGCGCGTAACCCGATACGGTCGCGGTGTATAGTGCGAAATTTTAAATCGCATGCGCGCGATGAAAAACCGCCGCCGCGCGTCGGTGTCGTTTATTTCAAAACGGATCGCGTGCGTTTTTTTTTTTTAAACACGTACGCCGCCGGTTCGAGTGTTCGGAGCCTTCCTCGCAATTCCCCCACCCCCATTTTTTTTTCCGTCATAGAACCGTGTACGTATACCTACCCGCTTCTAACGTGTCCTATAACTTGTATTTATATATGTATACATTTTTTTTATCCAACTATAGAGTTTCCGTGATCGTATAATATTTATATCGGCGTGCCGAAAAAATGATTTAAAAACGAAAAAACGCGTTGTTTTCATAGACATATAATACGACACATTATAGTTTTACGGGGGATGTGACCTTTGGTTGCCCGGCGCTAACGTTGCTAACAAAGGTCGCTTTTGTTTTTTTTTTTTAACAATTTCGTTATCTTCGTAATGATTAAACTTCTCTCTCTCTCAGAGTTTGAATACGCGGATCGACTGCTATATTTTTCTAAAAATAATGTTGCCTTTTGACCGCTATACCTCTCTTTGTCTCCGTGTATAAATTATATCTCTTCTATCTGTACCGTATAACCTATACACACAGATCTATGCTCGTTATCGAGTTTTTAATTCCTATTAAAAAAAATACTATCCGCATTAACCGCCGGACGGTTCGATTACGGCGGCGTTTAATACGAGAAATTTTAATTTAACGAATTCATAGTAGTATACCTGCTATTATAATCCGACGTCTGCTGCCGATCGGAACGGTCGAAATTAAAATATTCCGCGGCAAAGTTTGATAATTGAAAACAAGCCGTGGGTTTTTTTTTTTTTAAATTGCGTTCCAGCGACATACGAGTGCCCCGTCTTACATACCTATTATTCGTATAAATATTATATAGGTATACTACGGAGTCTCGATGCGCGCGGAAATATTAAATTCCTATTTTATTATTATTTTCGGCCGCCCCGTTGTGACGTCCCCGGGCGACGACGGCGTCGCGTTTTTTTCGTTTTGTTTTTCCGAATTTTATACGCCGCCGCGGGGAATTCCGTTAAAATATTCCGCGTGGCGTTTCTGTCACGCGCCGCTCCGCGAATCGCCGGTCCTCCCGCAGCTTCCCATCCGCGTGTACCGCCGCGGACCGCGGCTCAACGTCGGAAAACCCGAACGACGTCGCGCGCGTCGGTCGAACCCGCGAAACGCGCGGTTCCCGAAGCGGACGGGGAAAAAAAAAAAAAACCACCGCGAAAACGTCCGGGTCGAAAAGCCCGACGCACCCGGCGGCGGCGCGTGTACGGAATTCGGGACGGATAATACGATTGCGAGCGCACTGCGGGTACGCGGGTCCGGGTGTCGGCCGAAAAAAAAAAAAAGCGGCGACGACAGCGGTCGAAATTATTGTTATTCCGATCTTTATCGCGCGCGTTATTTCGCGGGCGGGCATTTTCGACCGCGCGCGGTTCTCCGCGTCGTCGCCGGACCCCGGGGATACTTTCGGAATTCCGACACGGCCGACGACTCGGGATTCGGGCGTTTGTAGATCGTTAAAATATTAGACAAAAAAAAAAAAATACGCGCGCACACACACACACACACACACACACGCATAGACATCTGTAATTAATTAAACTTTTATAGAAATCGTCGAACGGCTAGATTTCAAATTATGTACTTATTTAGACAGTACGGACTACAGGGGAACAGTAGCGTGTGTAACTGAATCAACTCAACAGTTCAACAATCCATCAAAGTTTAAATGGAGAGAAAAAGTCGAGAATTAAATTGGCTTTGTAGACGATTTTGATGGCCACGATGTTGGTTTATTCATTGACGCGTTGTTAAAAAACAACAATTTATTTACATTCGAATCAAGTAATGAGTTAAATTAATCCAAATAAATTCTGGTTAGGTTAGATTCCTAAAACCTCTATAAATGTTGGATCTACTTAACTACGATTGTGACATTAGTTTATTATTATTTCAACTCCAGCTGGAAATCTGCATTCAACTGTGTTTAATAATGACATTTTTTGTGGTAAATTAAACGGGAGATTTCTATGTATATACTTAAAAATAAAGCAACAAAGCGGTAAAAATCCCCAAAAAGCGCGGAAAATTCTTAACAAACAGTAATATAATTATTAAATAATGATTATAAATAGAATTCCGAAAAAACGATTTAAAAGTAAAAACAATAGAAAGCCGAAAAAGGATTTTTTAAAAAAAAGGACATACTTTGCCCGACAGGTGGACCATTGTTGTAGTTGAAAAGTTGGAAAGGTAGATGGGAAATTTAATGTTTATCTGTACGCAACGATTAACTATAGCTAATGAAAAACGATTCCGAACGGAGTTCGGTTATACGTGTTTTAAAAAACCTTAATATTTACGGTTTGAAAATAATACAATTCGTACATTCTCCCGTTTTTTCCTGTTTACTGGGAAAACTCCTAGGAAAATGTAACAGATGATTAGCATAAAGAACAACTCCAGTCAGATTTCTTTTCAGAAAATGTGCTAGACGACTTGAAGATTAGAGCAAAATTGTTGATAGAAAATTGATCCACATAAAAAAATAAAAAAAATAAAATAAACATCATTGTAAAACCAATACTGAAAAGCAAAATGAAATTTCGTGAACTAATCCTAAGCAGTATTAATCGAATATATAGCTGACGCAGTTTCCAATAGCATAAAAAAAAAAAAGAAATAGGAAATGCCCAGAACATAGTCCTCCAGCGAAACATTGGATACCAGCTTAGAGTGATGGACCATGAGCTATCGAGTTAATTTCGTTTGGTCGGCACGGTCCGCGCGTATTATAAATTGTGGTTACTTTTCTAAAACCCTCCTTTATCAGTCTTTGAAACGGCCGGCCACACACAACTCCGAGGGTCCGCTTTAGACCGCGATTCTACGCGCAGACAAATCTAGAAAAGTGGCGGCACTATATTATAATATACATATATACACACAAACGAAATATACATAACCGTTTAATCAGACCTCACACACGTTTATATGGTTTCAAACTGGCGGGTTCGCGTTTACAGCGATTCGCTGTAAATAATATACACGAATTTTATCAAAGTAACGTTGTTCATTGGATGGTACCATCGCGGTCAATGTAACTCTTGTGTTGTTATTGCAGTTACCATCATCGACACCTTTCGGACAGTTCGACAAAAGTGACCGTATCCGCTAGCTATGAACGGCAATTTGTCATCGTCGGAATTAAATTAATGTTATTTTCGCGTTTCGCGCGCGTGCCGTTTTTCTAATCGTTTTACCATAATATAACACACACACACACATATATATTGTTTTTTTATCAGAATCGTTTTTTCCGTTATCAATGATATACCGTTGCTTACAGACATTCATTAAATTCCCGTCTATATCCTACCTTCCTAACTTCTCGCCTGCTGCGCCCACGTGCGAAGTATGTCCGTCCTTTTTTGAATTTAACATTTACTACTAGTAATTACTCGGATTTAAATTGATTTTAATACAAAAGTGCATTGTTAGTTCGAGATACTACGCTTTTGCATTTACAGCAATCTGCATCGTTTTCCTTAATACCGTACTATATTCTGTTTGTTTGAATCATTTATTTTTGCAGATTCAAGAAAATACGGCAGTGCTACGTAAATACTACGGAATTTTTACCGCGGGAAAAGTAGTATAATATATCGAAATCGTATCTTTTGAGGGTTTTTACTGTTGGTAATATACTACCGTTCTGGCAATACCGTATGATAGATAGCGAAATAATTGTATTGAAACTCGTCACGTTATTATACTTTCATTTTAGACTGTAATTTTGATTTAAGTCGAATTTAAAGCCAGCAGGTAAATGGAAAATTGGTACGGTTTACTTGTTGCCTTTTGAATAAAATAAATGAAATGAGCGGAACATTGGTACTATAAAATATGTTATTTTCGGTGGTTCAAAAAATGTATCCAAAATTAAACTAAATATAAATGCACAATGTACAATGTTTTAATTTTTTCAGTATTCGATTAGTTTGTATAATATAATGTATTGAAATTATGAATGATTTTATCTTAAATAATGCAATACCCCGTATAGATTATTGGTGATTTAAAACTTACTGTTTTAATTAAATTCGTTGCAATTTTTACCGGACATTTACTATAGTCTATTGGTGTTTGTGTTTTTCTTAAAATTGCATACAAAAATGTATTGTACTTTGTGCAGCGTTAATTCATTTCCTTTTTCAGTTTTAAAACTATCCATTATATAATTTAATAAACCATGATTTTTAACGATTCCAAGTTCAAAACGACCTTATCGATTTTCCGACAACCGAAAAGCCTGTCGAAAATGCATTTCCACCGCGACAACGATTAATCAAAAAAAAAAAATTTATGTAAAACAGTTAAACGTAAATGTAAATTTCGCTTTCGAAACACGATAATATGTGCAACGAAAAAAATGCATTTTAATCTCGGTTCTAAAGTGTACTAAACTGATCCGCGTTCTCGTCTATAACGGTTCTCGTAGTAATAATGTACCTGGTGTTTTCTTCACATTATTGCGCTGTAATATTTCGTATAGAATTAAGTGCCTGAATAATATAATATAATGCGAACAAATGGGTATCGGCCTTTGGCGAGAGGGGCTAAAGACGACCGCGGATTTTCTTACGCGCGCGTATCGCCGCGGTTGAATATGATAATATAATATATTATATTATGTATGTAGAGAAAAAGAGAAAGAAGAAGAGGTCGCAAAAAAAAAAAAAAAAAA
>CABPRJ010000955.1:1906715-1934407 GCA_902439185.1 Cinara cedri | reverse complement strand
AAAAAAAAAAAAAAAAAAGAGAGAGAGAGAGAGAGGAAACGGGGAGGAGGGGTCAACGAAATTAAAATAATAATAAAACGGCGGTTTCGTGGCGAAATATCGAGCAAACGGAAAGGCCGTCGACGTCGAAAAAAAAAACCCCTACGTACTATTATTATTATTGTTTATGCGCGCTCGTATTATGCCCGCGGTGGTAACTATATATAATATACCGTAAAGTATGCGGGGTGGAGGCGACTGGGAGCGAGGAGGGGTAAGGAGAAGCCGTGGTGTGCAGTAATATTGTATTTTAAGGTCGTGCGAAATAGTCAGGTCGTTACCGCGCGGGTCCGAGACCCAGAGTCGAGTCGAGTTTTTATATCGTACGGTCTTCCGGAGAGGTTGTATATATGTAAATAACAATAAAAATAATCGTAAAAAATAAAAATTAATACACGGTCCTCGTAGTGGCCGCAGTCGTTTAATGACGGAAAGTAACGCTATACAGGTACGCGATTTTATTCCGGTTTCAGAGGGGTACGGTTTCGGGGGTTTTTTTTTTTTTTTTTTGGTTTTTTACGAATCCCCCCCCCCCGTATCCCTAGCCGTCGGTGACGGCAACGGTTCAAACGGAATTCTCCGCGTATTTTTCAATTATTACATTTAGGTCGGCTCCGTAAAACCCCCCATTATTTCCCCCTCCCGCCAACCAGCAGAATCCGACATTACGGCGGCGGCGGCTCCGTCGGCACGATTCCTTTTGTTTTCCCCAAATAATATGCAGCACGTCAAAACCGCAACGTGTGTGATACGTAATAATAATATCGCATTTAAAGGTACGAAAGCGGATGACGGGCGGGTTAAATTCGAATCGGAAAAGAAAAAGGAATGATAATACACAAGACATTATGGAAGAAGAAAAGAACACGATGTGTTTCGACGGGTAATTTTTTTTTTTCCAAGTATAAGAGTTCCAACTCAATAATAACATACCTACTATTGAAACGGTACACGGGCGTCAATTACGATACGTACCTGCTCATCGCTATCTGCAGTACAGACCATAAAAGAGCGAGGGAATTAACGAGTCAAATGTCAAATGTTCAAACAATTTTAACTTTTCACTTCGTTTTTAGCCTATGATTTCGTATTAACTCAATTCATTTTTCTCAATATCTAACATAATAAATAACGTGCTAATATTTTGAGTCGTACCATCACGTGAGCATACTGTTATTTCTGTTTCTTTTAACGGGATATTAATATTTTTTTTTTTTTTTTTTATTTAAATCTACTTATATAAACTATAGACACCGTCATTTACAGCAAAAAATATCGCGGAGAGGACACTTCGGTGGGGAAAGCGCGTACCCGCGGTGCTCTCTTGTCTGTCTACGTTTCTGTCATTGTATGTTTTTTCCT
Organism: Cinara cedri; assembly: GCA_902439185.1. Taxonomy (NCBI): domain Eukaryota; kingdom Metazoa; phylum Arthropoda; class Insecta; order Hemiptera; family Aphididae; genus Cinara; species Cinara cedri. The sequence goes on along the minus strand of CABPRJ010000955.1, from coordinate 1,933,006 downwards.
AACGTGTGTCAAGTTTCCAGTTTAAAATAAATATAATTTAATATTCCCGGAATAAACGACGTGTGATTGACAATATCCAATACAATATATAACATTATAACGATTATATTTATTATTTGCAAAAAAAAAAAAAAAAAATATGAAAACCTTCAAGCATTTACACCGTGACATCAAATGCCCAAACGAAATCGTTTTCACGTTGACTTTTAACCGATTAAAATAAAATAATATCGATCGGTTGATTTGTTAGTCAACCGAGTTGTAAAAGAGTAATTGGCTAAAACCGGACAAAGTTCGGTTTCCGCGAGTTTACACAATCCCTTTGTCTGCAATTTATTTCGCTACTACCGCAGAAAAAAAAAAAAAATGTATACATATTTTTTTTTTTTCATTATTATTAACGTTGTTTTGAATCAGTTGCGAAAATAATATTTACGTATATTTGCGTCGTTCCGGAGTCGATCGAACAAAGCAATGTCAATTACTTATCGCGGTGCGCGCTCCGGGAAAGTTTCCAAAAGAAACTGCGTTTGACGGATATTATATTATAATAATATCGCTTTATTATGGAAAATTCAAACATGTTTTGGAAATATAAACAAACTTAGCGGTTGTTGATATCGTCGAACTTATAATTTAAAAAACTATTGATTTTTTTTTTCAAAAACTAGCCGTTCGCCCTAAAATGTTACAATTTCGTTATTATTCGTCACCATTGTTTTCGAGAATGAGACGGCTATATATTTACTTCTGATTTTCAAATGTCGCCCCACATCGAAAATACTACAAATAAACGGAGTATTAGTTGAAATACATTTCGGCGTTGACGTTATTCACGGGCGGATCGTTTGTAAAATTGTCAATAAAAATGAACGTTTGAAAATAGTCGATACTTTTTTTCAAATAATCAGTGATCAACGATAAAATATTCGCTCTGTATACTGCGTTTGATAATATTATCGTTAACATTCGCCCTGAAAAAAACGATAAAATATGTATAGTTTGTGTATCAAACTCGTTTCTCGAGAAATAATTATTACACGTGTTATTTTCACTGCGACGTCGTTGTTAAAATTAATAATAATAATAAAAAAAAAAAAAAACATTTATAATTGCGTCGCACTCAAACGGGTCGAATGCGTACCACGATAGTATATCAAAATATCAAATTTATTGCACGCGCACATATTATTTATATTCGAATCAGTGAGAAATGAGAATCCACGAGACGGAGATGCCGTAAAACTGCAAAATATAAACTCGCTAAAAAAAAAAAAAAAAACCTAATAAAACGGTCCGATGTTTTCAATGGTTCAAAACTCGGCTCTCAATGGTTTTTTGATGATTTCTCAATATGACTTGATCAATTAATCATTTAGGCGAACCATGATAATCGCGATGGATTTTAAATTCACAATGATTAATATACAATTTACTCGAAGATCTCAACATAGTTGAATACGTACATCTCCGATTCATTTGATTTATAGTCTGCATTTGCACCAGTTACACTTGGAAATCGAGTAGGTATTAAGGTTTCCTTACAGTTATTTTTTGTCATACCAACACTACTTGCTAACGTAATCTGTAATAAGTAACGCTCAAATTAAACCGTGCGGTGCTAATGAAAATAATAATCGTCTGATGTGTGTCTGCGTAAATATACGTAATTTTCGATGAAAAATAAACGCATAAGATAGGTATAAGTAAACAGTTTTTATACAAAAAATTAAAAATTCGTAAAAAACTTATTGCAGAACTAGATAATTTAAAATTACTATCAATAAAACTTGACTTCAATATAATAAACTACAATAATTACTGGCAAACTTTAGGTGAATTTGATGTTAAATTTCCTAATATTTTCGCTCGTTTAAAACGATTTTTCTCCGCATAAAACGAAGTAAATGCTAAAAAACAATCAAAAAAAAAAAAAAACGGCGACTTTTAAATGGTCGTATAAAATTACTTTCATTATCAAAGTTATTAAGAACTATTGATAAAACTACGAGGAAAACCGGAAAAAAAATCACCTCCCCGATGCACCGACCTGTCGCAAAATGTCTGGCTCGGAAATTTAAAACGCGCACGTCGCGCGTAGCGAGACCGAAACGCATTCTTCGCCGCGTTTAGAGTCTAAAAAAAAAAAAAAAATAAATAAATAAATAAAAAAAAAACTTTTACGTTATTATTTCGTCGTTTTGCGTTCCCTGCCGTCGTCGCCGTATAGTAATAATACGTAGGTACATTTTGTTTTATAGCTTTTGTTTCGCTCGAAAATTATAATTTCGATTTTTATTATTATTATTATTTTTTTTTTTTTTTCAAACCGGCTGCGCACGTACGTATCTAACGGCGGCGTAATATATTATACGCGTTCTTAAAAAGTCATTAATTTGAAAAATCGCAAACGCAGGAGACCTCGCCGCGGTTGCCGCCACTGCACGGTGACGGGGCGAAAACATTTTTCAAAACCAACCCTCTCCCATGAGTCCTGTACACCGAGCCGTGCCGTATACATGTATGCGTGCGCTATCCCTTCGCCGCAGCCTTTAAACTCCTTGGTATAATTATGTTTGCGTATTTATCAATATTCCGCGACGGCCGTGCGCAACGGCCGTCCCGGATTGAACGGTCGATTTTTCACGGCGGCGATACATGACCGGAATGGGGGGGGGGACCGCGGCCATTAAAATAATTGAAAACGTCGCGCGTCCTCGGGCCGTCCCGGGCTCGGGATCGAGCGGCCGTGCGATCCGGCTCGGTAACTGGAACCGGGCCCGTAACCACGGGATGGGGCACGAACGGGGGCATTGCTCTCTCTCCCCCCCCCATCTCTAGCATTTTTCTCGGATTTCCGAATCAATCGTCATGTCATATCGGGAAAAAAGCGTACGCGTCGTTATGATTTGAAAGCGGGTTGGTTACAAACAAAAAAAAAACCCGCGTTCTAAACGACGGCTCCAGTCGAAGCGTTCGGAATACGTAGCTCAGCGGTTCGCAAACCGACATTTTCTCGTTTGAATTGAAAATTCACAAATGCTGTTAATGAAACGTAACCGACTTTCAAACTTCTCTCCGTTGGCGTTTGAGTCCAAACGGACTGAAAATTTAAACGCAGAACAATTATTATTGTTAATGTGGATTTCAACGACTAAAAAAAAAAAAAAAAAAATTAAAAATTACACTTGTATTAATTTATTCATAATTCACGTGTCATCATCAGACATTAATAAAAATAAATACAAATTACATTGTAAAACCTAATTCTAAAATCATTATTTATTCATAAATTTAAAATACTTTAAGTTCTTTATTAGTAAAAATATTTATAATATTGGTTTTTTTCTATTGCCCCCTCCCACTCCTATAACTCGGTTTGCCTCCTTTGAAGAATCGTCGTTTTCTGTTCACCCTTATTTTTGTGAGTGAAACGGCTATCAGGGGCTTTTGATTTTCAAGCGGCAACCTATATTGAAAATTCCTTAAACGGATGGAGTAGTGGTGCATTAAATGCAATAAAACGTCGCGCGCCGTGCTGTCACGCAAATAATGCTCCACTATAGCTACTCTCCCCCGACCCAAACTTAAATGTGGAACATCTCGACAGCGGATTGACGGAAATTCGAAAACGTCAACACCAAATTTATTTTAAATAACACTCCATCTATTTGTGAAATTTTTAATTTAGGTTGCTGTTTGAAAATCGAAAGTAGGCTGCAGTTGTTTCACCTCCGAAAATTACGGTGACAGAATATAATGTACACGTACAAATCGTAGAGCCGCTTGTTTCTTGAATTATCTATAAAACAGATTCCGAAAACAAGTTAATACATTCCAAGATAATGAGTGTTTAACGGCACGAGAATCGCTCGGTGTATATAATATACAGGGTTGCCACTATTGTCGTATCGTTAACCGGCTAGCGATTATCGATACACGAACATTTTGCAGACGTCATGTAAATATTGCAGGGTGTGTTCTATAACAACCATTCCGTTTTTGAATACAGTCCACAAATCGCACCCTTATTCCGTAGTACCTACACGGGGAACGACGAACCACTACTATTCGGCAACTCTCTTTGAAACGGCGGTTCGAACAGAGAATTTTCCTTGAAAAAAATATGGACGTATTATAATGTGTATCAGTACAATGTTCAGTGTTTGGAACGCGTGGGAATACTCTTATTGAATTCGAATGCCATTTTCGTGTACTTTTCGGGAAAAAAATAATATTCAAATTTTATTCATTAAAAAAATACATTATCCCCGACAACAGGCATTATTATAATTTCAAATCGTATATAGATTTTATACGGCGCCGCGCGGTGAATTACGAACGAATAACTTGTTCGAGTATAATATGGTACACGCGGTATATGGGTTATGGGTTTATTCAAAATAATAATATGTGTATCCCGTATACCTTTTCGCTATCGTTTATTCGAACACTACGTATTTTGAATACTTAAACAATCGCCCTGTATGTGGGGAGTTTATTTTTTAATTTTTTTTTGTCACTTCCGCGTTCTCTTATAATTTATGCTCGCGCACAGAAATCTGCATAGTCGGCGCGAAATCAAATAATTTGTAATGTAAATATATAGATACCCGAAACAATTTAAACCATTGTATTCATATTATACGGTGCGTCGTAAATTGTTCACAATAGAACATTCATTTATATACGCACAAACACAAACTAAAAAAACTTATTAAGAGGCCGTGACAGTGACATTTGCCGTCAATGTAGCAAAAACGCGTTCGCTTAAACCGACCGGAAATGCCTTAATAAAAAAAAAATACGGTTTTACAGATAAAATGCCAGTCGTATACAATTTGTTGACGACGATATTTTCGCGGAAGACCAATTCTCGCCGGCGTTTTTCGAAATATTAATTATTAAAAAGAGTTGCGGCTTTTGAATACCGTAAAATACGTTTTATCGTAAACGTTCGGCAACGTCCGTCAGTCGAATGTTATTAAGAAAATATTTTGAATCTCCACGGCGTCGACGAGTTTGTACAAATAATACTCGAAACGTTTGCGTGATATCCGCCGGAGCTGCGAACTTTTTAACAGCCGTTTTATCACCGCTAAAACTGAATACTTATAAGTCTTTTCGTTTGTTTCACGCGCGTTTTCGTTTATCGTTCGGCAAAATGACGAGGAATGTCTGCACTGCAATGACGGCCTTTGGTTTTTGTGAAACCAAAACCCGCTTGAAATTATTCGTTCGTCGTTCGTCGTTCGGATATGAAATGGCGTAATCATAACGGTAATATTACTGTGTAAAAGCGAATAAAACGGATTGTTTAAACGACAAAACGCATAACTCACGAGCATGACGTTCATAATATTGTACACGAATAATAATCATACATAATTAAACACGCTGAATATTTTTGCGTTCGTCGGGTCGCTTCGTCCGTTTTGTTATTTTTCTTCTTCTTCTTTATTTTTTAAAATTTTTTATTTTTTTTTTTTTGTACTGCCCCGGAAACGGTCGGAACAATAATAATTAGTATTCATTTACGAAACATTCGTATTTTTTTTTTTTTTTGTCATATAATCAATGCTTAGTGCGTGTTTTCATAAAAACAACGCATTCCATATAGCTAGGTATACCAAATTAGAACAAAAAAAAAAAAACCATGAAAAACAACGATACCGTATATGTTTATGCTATACAGTTTTTCGCTTATCCAAGAACCTAACGGAACGCACGACATTCGCGTGGAAAAAATACTGTTATAAAACGAGAGGACCGTTTTCGTCTGAACAACAATTTTATTTTCTTCGGGTTCAAACTGAAAAGTGAGAAATGATTATGTGTGCCCGCATTCGTGTGTGTTTGGTTCACAAAATTATAAAAAAAAAAAAAAAAAAAATATTTGTTTAATATAATTGTACCTATATTCTCGTTTCCCTCTGTTTTCCCGTTCATCGAGTAAACCCTTAAGAAAATTAAAATATGACTAGTAGAAAAGTTGTCCGCTGAAAAAAAAAATAAACATCATCGTTAATATCGAACCAATATGTTCCTCGCTCCACTCAGAATCTAAAATGCATCATTTACTGCTTGTACAAATTCTCATCCCAGATAGCATTTTCGTAATGATAATATTTGATTAACACCAGTATAAAAACAATGTTTTATGATAAACATCAAATAATTACCAAATAATTGTATCGTAAACACCATAATCATTAGAAATGTAGTATTTTTTTTTTTTTTTCTAATCATTTGAATATTATCTCGCTACCTGGGATTTAAGATGTTATAATACGAGAACTTTCCCAGACAATCTCTAGGGATCATAAACCTAATAAATCATGATACAATTTGTGCACAATACAAGAACCAATTCAAACCAATTGTAAGACGGATAAGTAATTTTTTATCAGATACCAATTCCGTGTGGCTCGTATTTTCCACGGAGTATTTCGCCTGTTAATACCTATAGAATATTGGCCAACCGATTTTCTAATAACTGTTTGCGTGTTTTTCGTTTCTCAGTAAACATTTTTTTTTTTCCATTTCTATTTTTTTGTTTCTTTATTAAATAGTTACGCGTACCTACTTCAATGTTTAACGTTCGTCGAATTCTTTTCGCGTATTCAAATATTTTTTATTTCGCATACTTCAGTTTCGAGAGTATAATATTTTTATTATTAGGAAAATTTGATGTCGGTTTTTAATTAAATATTTCAGTTTTAAAATAATAAAAAAAACATTTATAAATTCATTATACGGCATAATATAGCGAATAGATGAATTATAATTTATAACGGGTTTTTTCTTTTTTATACAATCAAGTTGTAGTTTTTTTTTTTTTACCGATGGAAGATTTTATCTACTATATAGACGCCGGCTGTTTTTAATAACCGGATATTTATTATTTTATCAATAATCAATATTTTTTCGCTTTGAATCCATACATTTTTTCCATGTTCAGTATTTTTATTTTCTTAGTATTTGTTACGTCAATAAAATCAAAAAAAAAAAAACGCCGAGAAAGCATATGTTTTCATAGTTTTCAATAAACATGCATTTTGTAATAAATACAAGAGACGTTTTTTTTTTTCATATTTTTTCCGACGCAATTCACAAACTTACTAATTGTAAAACGCGAAATGTTTTTTTTTTTCACTGCGCGTAGGTATTTGATAATATATTTTTTTTTTGGGTCGCGTAATATAAATAAATCCACTCTCGTCATTCTGCATTCGTAACAATCCGATATTTATCTTATTTTCAATATTACCTGTATTATTTGACGTTTTTTATATATATATATATACAAGATGCTTCACAATGATCTTCCACTTGAAATAACTTTTGTTCTATTTAAAATTTTTGATATGTATTTATTTTAAATAATTAGTATGTATCTGCGCTATAGTTATATATGAAAAGTTTTTTTTTTTTTTTTTAGGGGGAGGGAGACTCGAAATAAAAAATTCAAAATACCCATTTTGTAAAATAGATTTTTGGAAAATGTTTGGCAAATGACAAGGATTTTCTTTTCTAGGAGCTAATATTATGCAATTATATTATCATATTATAGGTATTAGGCAGTAGGTAAATGGTAATTTATGTTGATAAACAATATTGTTATGATTGAAAAGAAAATTATTAAAATTTTAAAAAAATCGTAAAAAAAAAAAACTTTAACAAAAATATCAACCGATGAACATTTTCTAAAAATCTATTTTATAAAATGGCTAGTTTGAATTTTTTATTTTAAGTCTCCTTCCCTCTTAAAAAAAAAAAAAATGTTCAAATATAAACTGTAGCTCAAAGACATATTAATTATTTAAAAAAAAAAATGTATATCAAAAATACATTTTTTTTGAATAGAACTAAGGTTATTTCAAGTGGCAAGTCATTGTGGGATACTCTGTATATAAAAAGGTCTCACTGATACTTAATATATTTGTCTTAACCGACTCCGGTCTGTCTATAAATGAGCGAGAATGTAATACACAAAAACCATATGTTAGGTTTTAACGTATTTTAACTAAAATGAAAAAATGCTAAACTGCAGCTACCCGGTTTTTTAAATGTTTACAGATTTTGTAACGTTTAATACTTTTTAATGGGCACCTTAAAGATAAGACTTTTCCACTAATCCACTGCGTGAAAACTATTTCGAAGGAATGGGTACGGTCGGTTTTACGAACCATAATGATTTCGCGAGAATAGTGGTAATGTAACACGTACATTTAATGACAGGAAGTATAGAGTTTGTTTTTGTCGAATTTAGCACATTTTGCGGCTCCCTCTGGGCAAACTCGTGAATTAGAGTTGTTCGTAGGCGGAAGTGATCACATTTTGCATTAATTTCGCCATGGCAAGGCGGAGGGTGTCGTTTTAGTCATGTATACCCCTACAGATATCCACCTAAATTAAGTCATGTCGTCGAAATATTGCGAATTTCTGGTGTAATTATCAAGGATGTGTCTTTCGTTGGCTGAGAATTTCAATTCCCTCCCTGACTATTCTTATGCTCAAATTTCATGTTTTTACAAGAAATACGAAACTTTAAATGTCCGTACCGACTAAAACGTAATAAAACCCTGGTAATTATGCGTATTTTAGGTCAATTAAAAAAAAAAATAATGAAGTATTGTGCCGGCGACTGAATCGAATCTCCTCACACACGCAGTTACGGAGCTGCATCAACGGATGTTATTTTAAACGATAAACAACAAGGTTTTACAGCCCGCATTGAACTCTAATTTTTTAATTTGATTTCCAAAAGTTATATTTAAAAAAAATATTAGGTGATCATTAATCACTAGTGAATTTTTACCGGGGGATAAATATTAACTAGTTTACGTTTACTTCCCGAGAGTTAATTGAAGAGGTATAATTTTTTGAGTGAAATTTTAATCCCTGTTAAGTTTCTCTGGTGAAAAAAGGAGAGTCAATTTTTGCGGTTACACTGGGCGGACTCTTAAGAAAAAAAAAACTTCAAATGCGGCATATAAAACGAATTATGAATTTCTATAATACTTACCCCACCTTGTTTTAAAATTCATAAAATATTGAGAGGACGAAGTTTTCTTTATTTTCGTGACGGTTTCAAGGGATTTTATTTTAATTTCGTGGATGATTTTATCTTTTGTGAGAGACTCCATAAATTATATCGTCAAGTCGTTCTATAATGTTCCATATATAGGTATATATTATCAGGGTAGCAGAGACGGCGGAGGACTTGGACTATGGTAAAAAAAATATGTTCGTTTATGGTGTCAACAACAGACGTCGGGGTGAACACAGTTTGTTCTATAACTCGATATATTTCTGAACAGATCATATTGACACGGCACAGCGGCTGCTGGAAACGCGATGTCTTTGTCCCGTTGTCGGGCCGATTTGCAAAGAACGAATAAAATTTAAAAAAAGAAAACAAATCATTTTAGAAAACTCGTTCGACAGTCTCTATAAAGCTGCTCACTCTTTCGAAATGATTTGTAGGCTTCGAATCAAATTCAGAGACCTGAGAAGCGTAAGGAGCAATGATTATCGTTTAAAAACAGATATGAAATTTATTACCATTTCCCTTCTCTTCTGGTCTAATTTTAAATTTTTAGAACTCTAAAACGATAAAGAATTAGTATTTGGCATATCAAAATATGATTAGAAAATATTATGATTTCGAATGTAATTTGTTGAAAGGGGAGATGAGTGATATTGAAAATAGTGTTAAAGCAAAAGCTATTCCGGGGCTTCTAAAATTTTTTTGACTCATGGTGCATTTTTTTAACCGAGGTTTTCTCATGGCACTCTGTAAATCAGTGTAATGAAAAAAATCGTTTCTGAACTAGTTATTATTAATAGTATTGGTTGTGTTTGTTCCCATTTTATATAGCCAAGGTAACCTAGAAATCAACCAAATTCAAACCGATATATCGACAATATTTTTGTTAGTATTTTCCGATTTTATAGAAAATCTTAAATTTGTTTAAATTAAATTCCACCGGGCGAAAATCCGCACCTTTTAATGTTCTGTGCGAATAATTTGCAACGTGTTCCTAACCTATCCTAACCTAACTAAAAAAGTGTTTTCCGGGTAAAAAAATAGCAAAAACCTGACCTAATCAAACCATAATCGTTCAAGCGTTTCGAATTTATCTTTAAATTCGATTAAATTCCACAAAGCGACGCGACTCCCCTGTACAGACAGTGCAGCGCACACGGGTAACCGTGAAACTATTCTATTATGATGGGAAGAGGGTCGGAGAAATCGAAGTCACTTAAATTCTGTAAGAAAATCGCCGGATGAAAAATGAAAAAAAAAAAAACCACTCAACAGATATTGAAAAAAATATGCAAAAAACGACGCGGCCGCTGTACGACGACGGTTTTTGCGCGACACATCAATAATAATTTACATTTAATGCGAAAATTACCGTTCGGAATTTATTGTTCGGCGAGAGCATTTTATCGGAAAACGATGTTAACATAATAATAAACGGGCATAGTAATTATTGGCGAACGAAATAAGAAATCGTAACGATCCGGTCGAGCGCGGGTAATGCGCGACGGACCTAATAACCTAACCCGACCCAAGTACTTGTACGTATACCCGTTTCCGGAGCCGCGTTTGAAGAGTCGTCCGAATTTACCGCACGTCGGAGCCGGAACGACACCGGAATTTCTTCCGGGAAAAACGATAATCTCATACTCGAGTAGGTTCAAGTGCACGGTAGGTATATTACCGGCGGCGCCGCCGAGTCTCCGGAAAGAGGACAAGGAGAGGGGGGGGGAGGAGGAGGAGAGGAGTTTTTTTTCTATTACAGAGGCAGACGACGTCTCTCGTATTTTTTTTTTTTTGTAATTCACAACGTTATAGTGTACGTACGCGCTGTTACAGCTAGGTTGTTCTTTCTGCACGGATCGCGCCGTCGTCACGGGTTTTTTTCATTTTTTTTATTATTATTATTATTCCCCCGCGTTCCTTATTGGTCGGCCGCGGCCGGCGGGATCCGTACGCGCGATTTCCAAAAGTAATTCGATACAGACGACAGACGTATGTATTTTAGATGATAATAATAACACGTTTCCGTGTTCAACGTCAGCCGTCCGACGGCGGCGGCGGCGTAACGGCTTTGCGTTAGTTTCGACGCGGTGCAGCGGGCGATGACGCGCAGGATACGCGAACGCGCGGCCGTGCGGCCGAAGACACGGGTACGCGCGCGGCGCGCAAACGAAACGACCCGAATTATCGACTGTTATCGTTATCGTTACGCCGCCGTTGTTGTTGTTGTTACGTCGTCGTCGTGACATAACATTGTTGTTGCCGTTATCGTCGACCGCGTATACGCGTGCGGGCACGTACCCGGGGCCTTATCTCGGATGGAGGCGATTATACGATTTTCGCCACGAACCGGTCCGCGCTGTTGTTCCGCGACAGCTACGGTCAACCTCGTTTTCGGGATAAATTTCACATTTCCGAATGTAATTTCTAGCGATAGATTCCGGCGAGCCCCGTTTTCCCAAAACGATTTTGATCGACACGGTTTTTTTTTTTTATCTCAGAAACGATTTGATCAATTGATCGAGTATGCGCGATTTCACGGTTCTCCTATACGGTCTCTCCGTTAAGAAACGTCGCAATTTACGCTCGACGCGTTATTGACTCCGCTCAGAATCATTTTCGTTTTCAATGCTAATTTAGAATATAGACAACGATACGGGCTTTGAGGGAGGTAGAGGGGGGGGGCTGTATTGCTTCCATTGCTCGCCTCGAATACGCGTCTGCGCAAAGTGTGCGTCGGCGAGACCTTGTATCGCGTCGCCGTCGCCAAAATTACTACACGCGTTCCGACCGCTCGTATTTATCGAAAAGCCTCATTTATAACCTCACTGCTAGCGTACAACAAACGTGTATTGGACGTCCTCGGAGAACGCGCGTTTTCCCGCTGTGTATTCCCGGCGTTTTCCGTACACTATATAACATTGTTTTCCGATACTATCGCAAAATCGACCGCCCGTCCCCACCCAGCAGGGGCTGTGCAATATTGTTGGTCGGCGAAAATCGCCACTTTATTGCGCGTAAATCTTAACGCTTAAAACGTCTTCCTTGTCGCGGCAAAAAGGCTCCGGTTTCGCAATAATAATAACGTACGTAGATGGGTGACTAATAACAATACGGCAAAAAGGTTTTACCCGCCGGATTCGACCGGGCAGGAGATACTCTCGGACACACCGAATATTACGACGGGCGTATATTTTTTTTTCCCCGTTATTTCATTTTTGTCGAAAACAGCGACTTTTGCACTTGCACACGTGCTGTATAAATATGTACATATTATCTTCCCCTGGTACTTTTGTACTATTTTAACGACTACCTTTGGGCCAAACGAAATCAAACTCGGTAATCAACGTTGTTTCGGGATCCGGCGGATTGAAACGAAACGAAAATTTATAAGTTGAATTTCAATAACAATTTAACCATTTCGTTGCGAGTGGAGGGTATTTTTTTTTAACTCTATATACTCCTAGCCACTATGTCATTCAGTGTATGATGCGTGGCGTATCGTTAGAATGTACGATTTGAGGGCTTCAACTTTCAAACGCCCTCTTCTTTTTACCATTTTCATGATCAAATTTTACCGGTTTTCGACTGTTTTTCGAAGAATACTTCTATCATACGAAATAGTTGAGGACAAACACGGCTCTAGTGACGGATTTCTGTTGTTCGCGGGTGTTTTTCCCTCCCCCCCCCCGCGTTCTGATACAATAAACGTACATTATATTATTGGAAACGTGACAGCGCACGATTAATACAACGACGACCACGACGACGACGACGACGACGAATGGAAATCCGTCAAATCTCGCGACAATATATTATTATATATTGGTACGCACATGTATCGTCAATAGGAATCCGGTCTCGCGGGCATAGAAAAACGATACAAAAAGAAGACGTCGTCGTACGGAAGGGTATTTATAATGCGTGTCGTCGACTATAGAATAGAACCCGAACTGCGACAATAGTTGTATGCGGGAAAAAAAAAAATATATATATATGACGACGTATTCTTCGGGTCACCATCACCATTATCTTCAGCACCGTCAATCGCGCCGTGTGTGTAATATGGGCGTCAAAATATTACACAGACACCAGACGCTTCCCCCTCCCACCGTCGGTCCCCTGCAGTACGAGTATGACTGCACTTTTAACGATCGACGATGCATCAGACGCGTGAACAAAATAATAGTATTGAATAACACATGCTATAGTATTATACCAGCCATAGCATGTATACATACACGAGTTAAATAATTTACTAAAACCGACGAAAATTAACTATGTATTCTCGTGTCTGAGATGGACATTCCGCGGAAAAGGTTTGGAGCTGTACAATCTGCAGTAAACGCGAACGCCGTGAAAAGCCATCAGAATTAATAAGATATTACATGAATTGACGGGGTACGACCGGAGAGGCCGTAACCAATTAAATGAGGCGGGAAGCCGTAGTTGAGAAATTCGTGGAAGAATTTATGAAGAGGACTAGATTGGAAAGCACAAGCATCGGATAGAGACGGCTCTGTATGGCTATGACTATATCCCGATGAAAAAAAAACGTTATTATTATTATTATGTTTTATCGGCTACTATGTAAAGAATGATTGGAAATTTGACACACGATTGGATTTTTCTTATATTATACTGATTAAAAAAAACCTAAAGCGTGTCATGATGATATTTATTTTTTTTCAAAAGCGTTTGAAGTTCGCAATTTTAACGAAATGTCGAAAAATGTTTACTAATTTAAAACTAATTTACTGTGCGCGGTTAAAATGACTAAATATTTTCAACTTAAATGATTTATGCAAAATAATTTTATATTTGACCGGTTTACACTAAAAAACCATATGATTTTTGTTTAGATTCTGTGTGTAGTGAAAAACATAGAAGTTTTACTAAAATGTTTTTTTTTCTCGGGAAACATTTTTTCGATTAACAAAAATGTTTTAAATTGTTCACGCAAGTGCCTTAAAAGAGTGGAATTTTCGTCCGGTGGTGCTTCTATTTTTGAACATTTACATTTTCCTTAAACTCCCAACAGTTTAAATAAAAAAATTAAAAAAAACTGATTAAAAATTGCGGTAAGATTAGGTTTTTATGTTTTTTTTTTTTATTTCTGGGCTAACTTGTCCAGGGGGGCAAACACAAACAACCCATTATCTGTTTATCGCGTGGTCCATTCCGAATCGATTTTTCGTTTGCAATGATTTATCGTCACACGTGTTCAATATATACCCCTGTGGTTTGAAATTGGAATAGGCCCACAGTAATTCTTGTCTATCGTAAGAGGCGATCAAAATGAGTTAGCGGAAGGCCAACAGTAACCCCAACTCTAGACCATTGGAGGTTGCCGCAGTGGATCTAACGGCAATGAAAGCGTTTGATGATGCAGCTTAAAGATAATCTACGAACTGGCTCATCGACTGCTATGCAGATAACAATGGGTTGCAACTACTGCATTGTGATAGTGACTAGACGGATATATGAGACGGACTATCGAAATCGCTAAACCAATCGTAGGATCGAACAAAAAAAGAGCACCATGCATACTAAATGGCCCCGTATACTCGTATTAACATACCCTATCTTGACATATTTCCCCGTCTACACAAAAGCAAACGGCATCATATCTTTTCTGTGAGATTCAAAGCGCATTTTAAAATAGTTTCGTGTATTATTTGAAAAAAGGTCACGATTCTATACATAAAACGGGGTGTGGGTTGTGCATGGTTATTAAAATACATACAATATAATGCATACGTATCTGGTCTCCGGTCACGTCCGCTACAACTAAACTAATATACCGGACCAAAAACGACGAACGGATGGTAGGGGCTGGGACTCGTAAGACTAGAACCTAACCAGAAAAAAAAAAAGGCGGTAAATCCGGGCGTTCTCATTTGGATTATAATATTTTTGAACTGTATATACGCACGCGCACCACAAGCCTAAACGAAATCTCTTGCACGGCAAACACGCCGTCTATATATTACATTATTATTGTGTACATCAGCTGCCGTGGACAAATTTCCGGAACGTCGTTCGCGCGATATTATTCAAAAACGGATTTCGTCGGCGCGTATATTATTATACACGTAAGCCCCCAGACCGCCCTTTGGGTGTACACGAAAACGACACGCGGCCTACGGAAGAAAAAAAACCTGTCCCCCTCGTACATTTATAAATGCACACGCGCACACGTATTATATACAACTATACGATATACAATGACAAAATGCCCGAGCCCGTATTTATTTTTTTTTTTTTTCTTCTGACATATACGGGACACGCATCCCGCGTATTTACAATAATATAATACTGTATGTATATAATATACGTGACATGTTTACAGGACTGTACACCCTGTATCGTCACCGCCGTATCCCGGTGCGTGGCTCTCCTCGGTCTTAATAACCGTATGACATTTTCCCTCCTTGTGCGACGCGTATATTATGCACGTGCGTATGGTACCTGCGGGGCTTTTACTTTATCGTGCGTTTAGATACAAGAACCCGACGCGTAGTTCTAAATGGGAAATGAACAGTTGTAATTTTAGTTTTTAAATGTGACGGTTTCAAGGTAGGTGAGTCAGTTTGACGATCTCCACATTGGTCGTCTTCTTTACCGAAATCCATTATACCCTAGTTGATATTGTTCTTGGAACGCCAGTCATCATTCTGTAAATGGTTTTCCATATGTTCCACAAGTGTGATCTACCGGGTGGTAAGTGTTGGATAGGTATAATGGATTTATTATTTGGTTGTATTTTAAGTTTCCATCTTCGCAGTGTCTCTTGGTCAAGAGCTTCATTGAGTTTGTTGTCGGGTGGATAAAGCAATTTTGGGATTTAAGTGTTGTTTTTTTAGCTTTTGTATTCAAAAATTGAATGACGTATCATAATATGTCCATAACTGTTTGGTATTCTCCAAGCATATGGTTACTGGTTACATTCTTTCTGATTCCTTAAAGGACAAATCCGGCTACGGTTCCTGCTGGGAGCGTCCTGTTATAGTTCGAAAGGTATCTTTAAACGCTACTTACATATATTTGTTTTATATGTTCGACCTACTCTACACTAAGCAAGAGTATTCACAATATCAGTGCATTTTTGGGCTAATGATAGAAAAAAAAAAAGGAATCTATCAAAATACAATACTTTTGAATTAGCCATAAACGTTTAAAATATCGCATCAATTATGCGAAGTTTTAGTAAATTTTTAAATTAAGATTCCTACATAAATACACACGAGATACGTCGCACATAAGTATACGTATTGCTCTCGTTGTTTCAAATTCTATTACGATTTTTTTTTCAAGGTAAGTACACACGTACAATACATTAGAGGACAAATATTATAACTGGGGTATACGGTCCGAGTTTCCCTCGATTTTTGTCAAAGACCATGATTTACTGCCGTGCCGACGACGTTTTTGTACGTTCATGTTCCCTGCGGCAGGATACCTATCGGATATTATTGTACAATTCTTACCAGTTACCGTCCGTGTAAAAAGGTCGTTTTCTATAGTATAAAATCTATAATGTGTGTTTCGAGAACGTTCCAATTCGTAATGGGAACAGAGAGAGGGGGTATATCCTCCTTTAGAAGTCCTATAGGAGGGTTGCCTTTTAAATATAATATGCGCCTACGTCGTACGTATTATATTTTATATGTATTACGGTCACAGGGGTGCAACACCGCAACGGTCGGTATAATATTTCTTTACATTTTTATCCCACGGATTTATTTTTTTTTTTTTTTTTAAAACTATTTATTTGAAGTTTGATGGAATCTGCAATATTTTAATTTTAACGGTTCGATTCATTTATTTTTGGTCCAAGGGAAAAAGGCCTTAAGTCGATTTTGTGTATAGTTTTCAATACAAGCAAATTAAAGTTTGAACATTACTGGCCCTATGGCGTAAGTAATATTGAAACTCTGTACATTTTTATAGGGCGTAATAGCTAAATATAGCGCTCATAACGACTTATACCATGTAATCGAATAAGACAAAACTATTTTTAAAAAATGCCAACAATTGATTTAAACTCTTCTTCCCCGAGGCTAAAGATGTTGTATTGAACATGGTGTCTGTATTTGTGAATAAAATACAAAGTATCTAATTTTGTATTGTTGTTCGTAAAAAAAAAAAAAAAATATGGTAAGCCACTGATTGCGGGTGTTTGTACATATTATTATCATCAATAGGCTCTTCGTAAACAATAGTTTTAGTAATAAGTAGGTCACTGTTGTAGGCGGGAAGTCAAGTCGAGAAGGAATGGAAAATAGAGAAACATTATTTAGTTTATATACTGAAAACGACAATAAATCTATGTAATCAAAAAACGATCCTGAACGGAGCTCGGCGAACTAAAAATGTTATAGTGTAGATATTAGCCGTGTTATTTTCTATTGTACAGTCGCACTACCATTACTCTAGTTGTCGGTTTCTATTTATTTTTCTAGAAAAATGTCTCGAATTAAATATCAAAGAAAAAAAAAGCCAGAGGTATAGTTGTAATAGCATTTTTAATAGTTGAAAAAGTATTTTTCGAGAAAAAACCGCATCTCAGTAAAACAAATGGTTTTACCGTTACACCGCTACACAAGCTCGAAAATATTTAGCTTGAAACTATGTATTACAATTGAAAAATGTCTAACGTCTGTATCGAACGGACACGGTGTTCGAGTTTACTTCGCTATATGCGATCAGAACAAGATTTACCTCGATATTTCACAAATTTAAAAACAATAGTTTGCTGGCATATTGTAATGGTCCAAGAACGCCCAATTATAAAAGACCGTTTTCCATTCGGCTACCGACGACGCGCCCGCGTGTCGGCGTATAGAATTTTTCGATTATTCGCTAATTATATCAAAGCGTCAAACGAAATACGGCCTTATAAAAAATATGCTCCGTCGCATCGGTATAATATTCTTTATTCATTTGATAGAATTTCCAATAGAACCCATCGCCTGTAATAAATAGTAATGCGGTCACTGGTCGTAAAGTACGATGGTATATAGTAAAACGCCAAAGTCTGAATTACCGTGTTTCATAGAATAGATATTTCGCGATAGATTTAAATTTAAGAAACATATCGCCAGTATTAAAATGTTCGATGTCAAACGGGTGAATGTACCTTTTTTTTCTTCAAACTTCCACTTGTATACGATATAATATCGAACTATGGTCGCGTCTTCAAACTTCAAATCGATTACCGTAAGACCTATACAATTGTCGTATTTGCACACCGGCACTTTACCTTCGAAATACAAAATGTCTTTTGCAATATTCCGCGTCTCGTGGAAAATTTCGAAACGGCGTCCCCGATTACGGACGGCTAAATGTGTATCCGCTATAATAATAATCGTTGTTAACCGCCGGCGTAATGTAGAGAGGAAAAAAAAAATGCGTCTCGTCATTCTCGCGATTGTTCGGGCGTTGTGATTGCTGTTACATGCAGTAATGAGTAATGACAATCGAGAGTACGCCTGACCTAACCTATACGTGCGCGTATACCGGGTGTAACCGAAGGATTTGACAACAATTGCCTGTATACGTCGGTAATTCTATAGGAAATTGGCTAATTCAACAGATACATCCTGTATAATATGTATCGGGATGATTAAACGGACGATAAAAAAAAAAAAATAATAATAATAAGTAATAACGAAAAAAATAAAAAAATAAAACCTTTTGAGCGACGGCTGTTATTACGGTCGAATAATTATTATTGTATTATCAACAGTTGAATCACACGAGATACGATTCGTATAAGTACGCGTATTTATAGGGTGGCGCATTATTCAAACGTTTAAGCATGTACCGCAACTTTTACTTTGCGCGTTTTCGTTTTTATTATCCTTTTGAACGGGCCGACGAACGGGGTTTTTTTTTTTTTTTTTAAGTGTATTTTTAAAATAATCATGTATACGCGATACGATCGTTTTTTACTCGAGTTATGTACGCGTTATTATTATAATAATAAATATGCGAAGTACGCACCTCATCGCGGTATTTGAGTCTCGAATGTCCACCGCGGAACTTGTTTTACTGGACTTTGGGTGACTTCTAATAGTATAAATATCTAGACATACTCGTCGGGAACCTGATGTCAAGCGCAACAACTTATTTCGTTCGGTTCAATATCTTTAAGTGATTTATTTTTCTGACATAATTTATAATTACCAGAGCCTTGCGCTATGTGATTCGTACATTTCATACTAAAAATATACATTTGAATTGTTATTTTTACAAAACGGCGACGTTATAAATATATTTAGGTACTGTATTATGATTATTATAATAGTCGATTTTATACAATTTTTCGAAACATGCACACATTTATATTTTGGATTCTGCAGTGGTTTCTTTTTTTCTTTCTGTAAACAACTTTTTCACCAGACAAAGGCTGCTCCGATCAAAAACTTTATAGGAACTTTCGTGTACAATTTTAGATCTAGTTAGTGCACTGAGTAGGAGACGTTTCTATTTCCCTCGTAATCTTCTTAATAGTTAAGAAAAACGGGACATTTTTTTGTTGCTGTAATGAGTTTTCTTGCAAACACGGGGGAAAACACGGTTAATACTACTCCGCTCAGAATTTGTATTTGAAATGATTTATCATTGTATACACTATAATTCCCCTGTTTATCCTACCTTCCCAACTATCCAATTGCAAAAGTGGCCTACCCATGAGCAGTATTACCTTTGTTTTTAGATTCAGAGCTTATTTTCAAATTCTTATTATGTGTATAATTAATAAGTAATTACAAAGAAATAAGCCAATAACAAATACACTATCATAATACAACACGGATATTTATTCACGGAAAAGCGAATTGATAATATTTTTAGTAAACGATGACAAAATGAAAACAATTTAAATTTTCGTAAACTTCACGCAATATTGTAAAAAATTAACGATGACTCACCGTTATAGCAAAACATTTGTAACACCCACATTTTGTTTCAGAACATTAAATTTATAATAAGGGGCAAGGCTACAGTAATTATATTACAAAAACAAAAAAAGCGAAAAAAATATCTTATTGAACAGAACAAAAGTAATTGCGTCTGTCAACTTGTCAGATGGCCGTGGGACACCCTGTTTACATACGCAATAATTGCAATTACTTATACGAATAAATTACGATTGACAACTCGGCAGTGTTTTAATATAGGTGTTGACACATTTTTTTTTTTTTTTTCCATAAATACGATAAACAAAATAGACTTTTCGAGTGAACTCGGCCAGTCGAGTGTAAAATTATACGATTTCGTCCGTCGTTTAACGGCTTACAAATATTATTGGAATAACTATTAATACATAGTTTATTTTAATTTCCAATAATAATTATTGCATGACGACACACAGATACGACGACGACGTCTCGAAGTTAAATTTATAAACAATAATTTCTAATAACAATTACCTATATTTAAACACCGTGTCGCCGGTCATACTTTCCCATGTATACTCATTATTCATAAACCGTCATTTACGTCCACCGATTTGGTCAAATGGTTCATTATTGATGAGTTTTTGAAATAATATGTTATGTTATTGTCCACTCAAAGGCGCTTTGTTTTTGTGCGCGTTAATCCAGACGTATTTCGCACCTTCGTCGTCCCGATCAGACCGTTGTTGTTGACGAGAAATCGGGGAAAGTGTTATAGGACAAAGGACACCTAATTATATTGGATCGAGGATAAGAACCCTGAAAAAGGACCTGGGGTAACTGTAGTCGGAATTTTCGATAAAAATAGTTCGAGCGACCGGATGGAAATTCCGTGTCTTTTAGGTTTCCGTGTAGAAAATCTGAGTATTTTAAAGCCGTTCAAACGGAGTGCCGTCGGGCGGAAGATCCACATCTTTAACGTGTCTAGCCTAACAGCCTGGAAAAACACCGGATAATTCGTCGCAAACATTAGACCGTTCTGCAGAGAAGAGTTCGCGGTTAAACGTTTCCCGCTTAATGTACCTGTATAAATTGAACATTTTATTAATTCGTTTACTGGAAAATTAGAGTAAACAATTTTCTCGTGATTTATACGATAACTATGATAAAAAAAAAAAACAGTGATGTTATTCATTCGACGATCTTCGTGACCGGTATAAATACAGCTTATTACGTACACCTTGTGGGTCACATTTACGATGATTTATATGCGGCACAAAAGTGTACGGGAACGATATTCTCGTAATATTTCTACGTGTGTTTTAAATGTCAAGTACGAAACGACACTCCATCCGAACAAAACGAGATCCGAACAAGAGACGTATAATTGAAGAAGTCGCCGCGGAGTCGTCAGACAGCTGCTGCCGGCACACGGATTTCTCGAACGTGATAACGAGCTCCATATTATTATAGGCGGCGCGGCGCGAGAACATAATGCATTATTATTATTATTATTATTCTTATTATTCAGACGGACGTATTCAGATAAGCATACATATGCCTGTATATAGAAGACACGCAAGTGTAGAGTTATTTTGCGCTGCGGGTAACGCGGTCGAAACGAAATTAATCGAAAATACCCAACATAAATGCCTACCGAACGGAGCGCGGAATGTATTTGTTTTACTGCGACGCGTTAGTTTGTTGCGTCTGCAAACAAATCGTCTGCGGGAAATCTCGCCCAAATCAAGAACGCGCACAGAAACTTTCTTGTAACATTTACTTTTGATACGGTGTTATTATTGGCGCATTGGAAATGTCATTTTTTTTTTTTTGATTATCCTTCGTAGTTTTGTTGACAAACTGGTAAAGCTGGCAATTTATTGTGTAATTTTTATTGATATTACGTTACTTCGGCAACGGAGGCGACACGTAGACGACTAATAATACTCTGTTTAGAATCGTTTTTCGATAGCAACGTACTCCGTTGCTTACGATTAAATTACGCTACGCATCAATTCTTTCCGACTTTCCTCGCAAAAACAGCGGCACGTCCATTAGCAATTCTATAAACCTAATGAGTAATTAAATTTTTGAAACATAATCATTACAAACAAAAACAAGATCTGTGTTAATTGTTCGAATATAATAACAGTAACACTTAGTGCGCGTTGTATAATTATACGAAATTGTGCGAGTCTTTGGTTGAACAAAGGAAATTGTTTATTTTTAAACGATTTTACAGTTTCCTCGGGTATCTACTCGGAACAATATATTCACGGTGAAAAATCCAACCGCCGTTTATCCAATGCCAACTGCTTTAACCGTAACCGACACGTATCTGTGTATCAATTTACTGAGCGGGAATTAAACGGAACTCTCCGTTTCCATTTAACCTGTCTTCGGATTTCGTATTCCTGGGATACGTTTTAAAACTTTGAAATGTATCGACGATATACGAATTAAAATCAACATACTTATTTAACCGTTTATAAATGGTCAAAGTGCCCGCTCCCCCCGGCCCGACCCGGAGGCCGTCCCCTAGGTCGAGCCTCTCCGGCCGTCTACCGTCCTCGAGACCTTCCCAAGAGCGTTTTCTCTATTTGCACGGTACTGCCCGTAATATATACGAACACAGCGGTTTTCGCGTGCCAAACCCATCGCAGTCGTTTTTTCAGTGATCTCGGAACTATTAATTTCTCCGAGCTCACCGTTTTCCTTACGCTCTCCGGTTATATTATCTTTTGCTCGTATAAACATTAAGGCCAAATGCCTCAAAAGTTCCGAGTATATTTTACCAGCGGATAAAACGACACTATACGCGTGTATCTACGTAAAATTTATTTTTTTCAATTTAATAACATTATTGCCTCTTTTCAGTATACAATTCAAATTTTACCGAACATTTTGTATTGTACATTTCCGTGGACCTATTTCCGAGTTTTGGCTTTTTTTTGTTCAGAAAGAGCCGTTAAGACCCGTCAGAATATACACGGGAAAATAATAATATACTCGTAGTTAATGTAACAAACACAAAACGGCGAATACAGAATAGTCTCTATTTCCGGGGAAAATTCGACAAAACTAGAGAAATCAAATTTAATTGAAATTCTCAGAGAAAATCTCTGGATAATGATGAAATAATCACCCTCTTTAATATATACCTATACATTCATAATAAATCTTAGGGAATTGTGTTATAACGAAACAAAAATGTATTATGCTCGTCCCGAGACTTATTATTTCAGAACATAATATAGGTATATTTGAATTATTATTATATTATACAATGAAAAAACACCGATGCGCGTAATTATTTAAAATCATTTTTTCATGTTTTCATCTAAAATATTATACTGTAAAGAAAACAAAAAAAAATTGTATTTTCGTAGGGAAATAATCGAGCGGTTGTTTTTTCGGTAAATTATAAATAAACGTTGGCGTTCGTTTTCGAGTGAAAGTAGCCGACGATAAAAAAAAAAAAAAAATAAATAATAATAATAATAAACAACTATGAATGTTTTGTAATAATTTCATAAACAATTCAATCGTTAAATAAAATTAACGACGCGATAATAAACGGATTTCTTTTGTAAGGCCGTTATTACGACTGCTTGTAATCTATACACCTGTACCCATGCTAAACAACACAATAACATAATAGATACGCGTGATGAATAACGAATCCCCGAAACTGTCTATTCCGTTATCCTTAATAACAAAGCGAACAACCGGAAAATTTCGTTTTATACAACTTTTACGCGTGTATACACTGCGGCTATTATTCGTATACACAGAGATCGAAATTATTTGCGTTTTGTTGTAAGCACAATATGTCTGTGCATGGTTATGCAGTGACGCGGCGGCGCGCGGGTAAGAAGGCCACATCCGTCACCCCCCGTTGACTTAAAAATTATACAACAGCCTCGAGTATTTATTTAGTAATTTTTTCTTGAAATTGTACCACAATATTTTAATATTTCAATCGAGTCACGCGGGAAAAAAGCTACGGTTCGTCGAACAACAATTGGTTTTTTTTCGAATCCGGCTTTTTATGCGTCATTGCCGGATCGGGTACGACGTCAGAAGAAGATTTTACGATTTATACGCGACTCGCGATTACCGTGTTATTATTGTTATATCATTTTTTTTTTTTTATGCGTCCCGTTGAAAATGTCTGGCTTATGCCACTGTAGGCGCGCGTACATAACATTGCGGAATGTAAAGTTTGAAATGGCACAGTGTTTCTGCAAAACGAATCAACCTATAATACATTCATTGTAGACCGAATTTAAATGAATAGATAACGCCAAGAATTCTGCTTTGAAAAAAGACGGTACGCGAGATTCATTTATAATGCTGTGAAGCATCTTTAAAAAAAAAAAAAAAAAAAAATCCCATCCATGAAATGAAATGAGCCACTCACTTTGCTCTGCCATTAATTAACAGCGGAGCTAATTGAACGTTTTAATAAAATTATATACCAGCTGGTTTCGTTGCTGTAAATAGTTTTGACCACTCCCTCTAAAAAAAAAAATAAAAAAATAATATAATCTGTATCCGCCACCGATTATCAAACAATTTAAACCAACGTTATTTTCAAGAGATATAAAAATTACTTCTATATAATATGGTCCCGGGTATATTGAGATCCACATCATGGTTGCGAAATATAGCCGTTTACGGTGCGTGCAGGAAGAAATGAAAACCGTGTAGGAAAAGAGGTCCATTTTGTCAATTTTGAGATTTCGGTTCGACGGTGCTTTGAGACTATTATACCGATTGTATTGATCTCCATCAATAGAGAAAAAAATGTTTCAGCTGAATACAATATTGCAGGTAAAAATGCTCGCGTACTCGTTAAAAAACAATACAGTCAACGGGGGCTGTAGAAAACTTTCGCTTTGCTAAACAATTTTCTAAAACGGACCAACGCCTTGTTTTCCCCGTCCCTTTCAAATGTTCAAACCGAATGGCGTTTGAGCATGTAAGGAGCTAAACAAATAAATTATGCGAATCCGCGTTCGATCGGTTTTCTGACGCATCAAATTGTTGGACCTCCCAACACAAAAAAAATAAATATACCGATTGTTTTCAATTTCGGTCTTGTACCTAGTGAAATTACACATGCGCCCGGTTCCATTAAACGAACTCCTGATCCATTATTAACCCCCCCCCCTGTGTAGAGTAATTTATAGCGGTCCGTTTAACAAAATAAAAACCGCACAAAAATCAAATTCACTTAACATCCTGCGAGAAAATCGCCGGATCGTGATAAACGGACCTCCCTGTATAATACACAGATAACTTCGGTCCCTTAATGGGACAATTTAGAATCGCAACTGTTGTCGTTGTCGTTGGCCGAGAAAAAAAAATGTATACGGTTATAATTTTGCAGTTATCGTTGTTCCGAGCGTATTGAAACGTTGCGCGCGCCAGTTATAACGATAACATAACAAAAATAACAGGAATAATTTTTAGAAAGTATAATTTTTCATGTTTTTTTTAATGTTTTTTTTTTTTTTTTTTTAAAAATGAAGCAATAACCAATAATAACGTGCTATCGTATTATTATTACCTACGGGATATTATAATTATTATTATTATTATTATTTTTTTTTTTATTTGTTTCGGCCGTTTGGTCGGTTTTGCTTCGTTTACGACCGTACATGCTTGCATTGCGTCGCACGTGTATATTAACATTATAAATCACATCGCCGCGTTTATAGCTGACACAATAATAATAATAATAACAATAACAATATGCATATTCCACTCTACTCGGTAAATACTGTACGCATACGCCACACGCGAGACGCGGTCGTGTTCGGATTTCGCCAAACCCATTAGAACGTTGCTCTCAAATGCTAACGATATTAACACGCGAATCGGATACTGCAATCGCGCGGCGCGGTAAACAAAACCGAACGGCGCAATAATAACGCGTGGCCCGTGCGACCGTCGGACCGGCTCCAAATATTGTAACGCGGACTGACGCGCATAATCCACCGTCAAACATTGGCTGCCGAAGAAAAACGTGCGCCTGTTGTTGAATCGGCGTCTCCGCGAACAGTGTCGTGCGGAAAGCGGTTCCCGGATAACGTGTCCCCGCAAATAAAAGCCGAAAATTTCCGTGGACATTAATTGTTGTCATTTTGAAATTTTACGCGTACGGCACGAGTATCGGCGGAGTGTTGCAACAATGCGATTTCGGGAACTGACCGCGATGTATAAACAGCAAAAAAAACAAACGAAAAAATGTCGACACATAGGTAAATGGCCGAATCTCGCCGGAGCCGATTCAATGTAATAATTTCACGAAAAAAAAAAAAAAA
>CABPRJ010000955.1:1806268-1906675 GCA_902439185.1 Cinara cedri | reverse complement strand
GCAAATAAAAGTCCCGAAAATTTCCGTGAACATTAATTGTTTTCATTTTGAAATTTTACGCGTACGGCACGAGTATCGGCGGAGTGTTGTAACAATGTGATTTCGGGAACTGACCGCGATGTATAAACAGCAAAAGAAACAAACGAAAAAACAATCGACACATAGGTAAATGGCCGAATCTCGCCGGAGCCGATTCAATGTAATAATTTCACGAAAAAAAAAAAAAAAAATAAATATTAACAATAGTTTATTCGCGCACAGTGGACGTCGCTCACAAGCCTCGCGGGTATATTAAGTAAGGGCTTCGGCCGCTTGTCGAACTCAAAATCGCTCGGTACGGTCCGGACGTACCCGAACACGTGGGTTAAAAAAAAAATTCACTTGTAAGATTCAAATTTCGTAAGAAAAAATTATGAAAAATTTGCATTGTTCGCGTTGTAGTGGTTTCAGTTCAAACTTTATCGTACTTCGCGTTTATCGCGATATAAAGTGCTCGCGGCCGATTAACTGGCGCTGTTACCCATTGCGTTGCACGTTTTCGTAATTCATTATTGTTGTTGTAGTAGTACGATCAGTCGTTATTCGAATTTCGACATCGTATTTTCCAGGAAAAAAAAAAAATTTGTTACATAATTTGTAGTATGTAAAACTCAAATTGAACTATGTAATATCGTGTAAAAGTACAAGAATACGAAATGAAATAAGCGAAATAACGTTTCTTTAACCCATTTCGCCCGTAAGGTCCGTTCGGTCTTACCCGTGGCTCACTTTGTGGCTGGTCCCAGAGTGTGCCTGCTGTTCGCATGTCGACCGGTCAGTGTACAGCTCCTTTTCGCCGTCTCACAAACGGTTTTTCGCCATTTTTTTCGTTTTTAATTCGTTTTTTTTTTTTTTAGCTCCGGGCTCCCGCGACCGTTCTGATCGACTCGATGAACGAATATCATACGAGGTCGTACTGCTGGCAGAGTCGCTCGTAACGGGTGCAAGGGGCGAGGGGGGCGAATACACAGGAGCGGCAAGTCTGATTGCGTTTGGAACGGCGGGAAATCGTTACGAACAAGGGCGTTTTGGCGGAATCGATTCCTAGTGGTGTTTTTTCCATCAATCGCGACGTAATGGTCAATTATCTGTTGTTGTAACAATTAGGCCTCCCGGAAATGTGGATATCTAAGTGCGCGTTCAGCGATTTCCCACCGTTTCACTTCGCCACGAGCCTCCCACCCCCTACTATCTCGGGCATTTAATACTTTATCGTTAGTTTTCCGCCATAACCAATTTATCTTTTTCGCGCGTACGCATTGCCACTTCACACTTACGTCCAACGCTTCGAACGCCTTTCTTTCGCGCTTCATTTACGACTCGAGTTTTATGCTCGTCAACGCTTCAGGCGTATACAGGTTTAGACGCCGAGGCTTGATTTCTGATAATTGAAAAGTTTGGCTTTGTTTTTACCAAACACGGCATTTGGCAACCGTTTGGCGATTTTACTTCTTGTTTACGAAAATTCGTCAACTTGATTCAGCTTATGGTTATAATATAATACAGACGTCTGCAGCTATACTCATCGTGACCGTCTGGTACAAAGCAATATCTTTGTGTTTTTCTATTTATTCCCATTTAGAACGCAAATGAGCGTCTGTTTTGTACCACAATAGAAAGACCATTAGACAGATTAAAAAAAAATTTTAAAAAAAGTTTTAATTTATTTATTTTTTAATTTTTTTTTTTTTTTTTTTTACATTGCGCCGAAGTTCTGTGCAAAATATCCTGTAATTAATTTAGCTAATTCGACAGAAAAAAAAAATAATGGACGACGATGATGAATACTTTATGTGCGCATCGCCATTTACTCGTGCTGCCGCGAGTACGATAGTAAAGTTGTATATATATATATACTTTATATATAGGGTGTAGGTATACCCTACAGCGGTGTGCACAGCGCATGCAATTTTTTTATGATTATATATTTTTTTTTTTTTTTATTATTAATTTACGCTAATGTCGTTTTAACGTTTTTCCGCCACGCGGTAAAGGGGTGAGCGCATAAAAGAGCGATAAGGGGTTGGGCCTTTTTAAAAGTCGTGATTTACGATAACGGTCGGAGCACTCCCGGCGGATTCGCACTCGCGTTCCTTAAATTATTCCGACGGCCGCGACCTCCTGCGTACACTATGGATACTATATATACTCGTATATATATATTAACTAATAACTGTAACGAACACGCACCCATTGCAGACGTCGTTTGACGATAACTTCCCACTCGACAATTTTGTTATTTTTTTTTTTTTTTGCTTTTCGAAACCCACTGTACAATCTCGTGTGTGTTTTACTATCACGTATATTATTATTATTGTAATATTGCACTCAGGAACGGTCAAAATGACGCGCTAAATTTCGACAAGTATATACCTATACGGAAAATACTATGTAATTTTAAATTTAAATTAGCTTTGGACTTTTGCGGTTAAAAAAAAAATAACAAATCATCAGAATATCGAGTCGTTTTTTTGAACTCGTCAAGTTATTACTGTCACTATTCGAAATCGTTATTATTTTTTTCATTATTAATGTTAAGAAACCGAATTTAAAAACGCTATTCGGGTAATTGATTCGCGAGCATATAAGGTAATATTATATTTTTCAATGACGTTTCTTTTTTTCTCGTGTCGTGTACACTCGAAGGTCTCGCGTCTATAATCTGCTTTGAAATTTAAGTAACTATATTTGCAATCGCTTTAGTACATCAAGGGGAATGAGCGTTTTCGAAACTTTTAAATTGAGTTTATTGTGTCGAACAATTTTTTATTGAAACACCTTTCTTGACTCGAGTGCTGCGGTCCGACCATTACGTTTATTTTTTCAACCAGAGCGCAATATTCGACCTTCGTCGATCTATTGACAAAATAAATATTAATTAAAACGTTTTCCGCAGTTTGTACGCAGTATAATATTGCTGTGTGAAAACAGCCGAACACGCTGCGCGCACCACGGGTAGGCCACCGTTGTAATAGACGTAGAGTCGGCGTGGTAAACATGGTATAGGGCAGTTGTTACTGCAGTGTATTGCGACGAAAGCAACGATACGTACAGCGGCTGTAAAACGATTATCCGGTCGGGAAATCGACAGAAACGAAAACCCGCGAGCGTACCGGCATTCGCAGGTGTTTAACATTGTTTAGGCGAAAATACAGCGTGCGTGCATAACGGATAAATCGTTCAATGTTACCGTCGGGCGGACGTCCGGATTTTCTGGGCGCGCAACGCGAAAAACACCGACAAAACGTGCACAATATTATCACGCATGCGATCAACTATATAATGGATAAATGCATTTTCGAGACGCAGCGAAAAAAAAAAAAATAACAACAAATACGCATTTTCGTCCTTTACAATAAACTCTGTGCGTTTTAATTCGCCCGGAAACCGCGCACAGTGTAGGATTTCCATTAACGGGCCCCCGTCGCTGTACTATTGCGCACATTGTGTTGTCACCGCCGCCTCGCGTTTTCGCGCGACGCGAAAAACGATCCCCGTGTAAAACATTCCGTACGGCACGGCCGTATACGGTGCCGGGCGCAAAACAAACCCCGCGCCGTAACGAAAAGAGATTACGCGCGTCGCTCGATTCGGATTTGCGTGTGTTTTTTTTTTTTTTTTTCGTAAATAATTCATTTCGCATCCTACGTGTACGCCCGGGCGGACAGGGGCGGGGCGGGTTTTTTTTTTTCGGCTACGGCGGCGGCGGTACGAGACGCGAAGGAGGTGGCCGCCGCACGCGTGAAACATAAATCCGCGCAGACCGTACGAAACGGGAAAAATGGTAATTTATCGAATGCATATTTGTCATCGGCCGTTGTAGCGCACAACGTTACATACACACGTACATCGTTATAACGAAACGGGAAAACTGCGCTAATAACAATACGGGCCGCGGAGGAGAACCACCCCCCCTCCCGCCACCGCCGCCGTATACGCGCGTAATAAATCAATTGCCCGTTGCAGACGAAAGATAAAATGGAAAAAAAAAACTGAAATAGCTAAAACGGTAAAAAAAAAATAAAAAACCCCTCGCCTATTCCCGTCGGTCGATAACGGGGAGGGTGGGTGGGGGGGTCGGGGACGGCGGCGGTAAACCGGAGGTTCGGTCGCGTGTTCACCTGTAATACCCGCGTCGTCGTCGTCGTCGTCGTCGTGCGCGCGCGAGACGCAACGCGGCCGTTCATCAATCCGAAGCGGCCCAATAAAACCGTTCGGGTTCCGCTCGGCTTCATTAATATTAGTCGGCGTCTCGGCGGCACCCCGCGGCCCGGGCCGCTGTTTTACGCGCTGTCGCGAATGGGTTAACGAGAAATAAATAAAAAAAAAAAAACAAAACAAAACTCTCGCGCGTCACGCGCGTACGCACCGAATATTTTGCGAAATACTTACTGCGCGCGACTGATAGTCGTTCTCTGCGCGACGTCGGAACGACGCCTACGCGAGATTTCGGCAAACGGTTTCAACCGGCACAACCTACTACGCGACGGAATATCCGATAGTCCGTACAACAGCTCTTATCCGTACGGCCGTTACGATTTTACTCCAATTTTTTTCAGGGTACGTTTGTGTACGATTTTACGATTTTGAAAATTATTAATCGTCGGTCATTGACAGTGTTTGATTTTTTTTTTTTTTATAACGTTTTCGCGTGTCCTGAAAAATCACGTTTTAGCACGCATGAGGGTTTTTCACGTCAACACTGATATACTATAGGTGAACCGGGAAGAACGGATCGGTTTAACTGTAAGGTGTATAACGTGTGTTTTGTTTTGTTTTTTTTTCCCGATGGAAATCTTCACACGGACTTTCTTATAGCGCTTCCGATTGGGGCGCGTCGGCCGTAGTGCGGAAGGTCGTTTTTTTTCGATTTCGAAAATATATTTAATCGACACAATATGATGGCCGCGGTACATGACACTCCGGTAGTAACCGCAATAATCGATGTCTCGGGTTTTCCGAATCCGATCAAGCGACGGTAAATTCACAGGACTGAAACAGCGGAATGGGCTGGTCATGCGTGGACAGATAACGCGGAATCACACAGAATGGACGAATACGTGTTGAAAACCGACATTGAACAATACGCGCGTGGGACGAACGTATGGAAGACAATGATGAGTATAGGGAAAGGCGTGACATGTTTAATCTTCAACACCATGTTGAAGCGGCGGAACGGCTCTAGGCGGGGCGGCATAAAGCTACAAAAGAATATTCTGCCATTATAAATATTTAGTTTTTTAGATTCTGAGCATATCGAGTAATGTATTGGTTTTACCATAACGTGTTGGTTTGTTTGGTTTTTTTTTTTTTCCGTATCTTCGTAGTTCGTTTTTCTTGTTCCACCGGCTTTCGCACTGTTGTCTGTACATTATAACAAAACGTCTCCGCGCATTAAGACGCGCCCGAGCGTTACGCGCGCGACACAATGCAAAATATCACAATGAACGACGCGCGAAAAGAACTAAAAAAAAAGAAAAAGCCGTCTGGCACTTACTTCGGCCGCTGTTGTATAGATTAGGTAAGTATTTATTATAGGATATCGCTTGGTAATTTATAGGGTAAATTCATATCGATAAATCATCGCGGACAAAAAAACGATTTCGAATAATGGAGCTATATCACCATTTAACTGCGGGTCGCTTTTAACTGGTTTAATCCTAACCGGTTTCGAAAAACTGCGCGTTATCAATACGAAATTCGGATAATCCGCGTAGAAAATAAATAAAAAATAAAGATGGGTTACCTGCCTGCGGTGTGAAAGTCTAATGTTGGGTGTTTTTTACTAACCGAAAAACTGGCCGGGGGGAAAAAAAAAAATAACCAACAGCGCTGCGCGCTATATTTGCGATACGTCTGGAGTCTAAAAGCTGCTACATTCTCGTGCTGAACCAGCAGCAGTCGGAGAGAGCAAATTCCGTATTATCTGATCGTCTCGGGTTCTCGTTAGTCAAAGCTATCCGGTTCGGTATATTTTCGGTCGTTTCCTGCAAACGCTCCGGTATACTGTGTACTGTGCAGTATGTGTTATACGCTATTTATAATAAAAAGTACGAGACTATATTATTACAATGTATATTCCCGACTAGATACCACGATAATTTATAATCGATATTCGACGACGGGAAACCGACTAATATATTACATATTTATGGTGATCAGAGACCGGATTTATGTGATCTTATAATCCACAAAAGGGCGTTTTAAACATCGACAAGTTTCTGAAAAAGGCGTTTACAAACATTTGAAAAAGGAAAACTGATAGAGGAGTTTAAAAGTTCTCCACGTTAATGGTTTAAATTTAATAAATTTAATTTCCTAACACTACAAAATTGATTCATACAAAATAATTTCTTTTAATTAAATTCGTACGTATTTAAAAAAAAAAAAAAAAAAATGACTTTTTTATTCATTATTTCCGTGGTGTTGGAAAATTGTGTTTATAAATTAAATCCGTTAGAGAGGAGACCATAAAAACCCTTCTATTATAATTGCGTTTTTATATATTTTTTAAGTGATTTTTTCAAGGCTTTTTGACGTTTTCAAGTGCTTCGTTGTGGATTTTAAGAACATATTAATCCGGTCTCTAATGATAATATAATTTGTTATTACGGATTGTTCGCGGGGGCGTTGCGATTTATTACTATTATTAATCCTGTTAAGTATTCGAATACTGTTGTATTTAAATACTTTTTTTTTGGCGTTACTACTACATCACGATGTTTCGTAACCCGTTACAAATTAAATAGTTTGTAAAATTATATCTTATAAAGATTTGAAGAATTTACAGCCAGACTACGTATTCAAAATGTATTCATATAACTCGATAACTTCATTGCTGCTACAATGAATATTATTGAATTTGTTTTGGCTAAACGTTCGTGCGAAAAAGTTCACGTGTTTATCCGCCATTCGTCGAGCGCGTTTTGAGGCGTATCGAAGGTATTAAACAAAAATTAAAATAAAGCTGTCCTAGTATAATGGGGACGGTCGCAGCCATTGTTATAGGTAATTTAATGTATAACAGATATTTTGTAAGCAATGGAGGAAAAAAGGCCGTAATATTTTTTTACTAATACCCACATTGTATACATTTTCCTGTTTTTTCCTGGTTTTCTCATTTGTCAAGAAAACTCCTGGGATAGTCAAAAAATGACCTGCTTAAAGTACCTCCCTGGTCCGATATTTTCCTTTCGGAAAAATTGCAGTCATTAAAGAGTCGGAGCCGAATTGCCGGTAGAAAATTTGTTCACGTAATAAATAAAATATAATAATAAAAATAATTAACATCATTGTGAAACCATCATAAGCTTCTTCGCTCCACTCAGAATCCAAACCGGTTACCTTTTAATACGGTTTATTTCGACGGGCGTACGCGTTTACATTCGATTTTTTTTTAAAAGGCCGCGTTCCGAATACGCATATTCCGCCTACGTTCGAAAATTATTTTTAACGTGAGACCGCTGATTGTATTGTTATTATATCGTTGCGAGCGGAAGTCATCCCGTTCACGCCCTATAATAACCGCTCGCGATCGTGTATCGGATGTAAATCGCACGTGGTTTTTGTTATTGTTACTCGACCGACCGCGGACGAGGCTCCGGTATCTCGAACCCGCCGTCGGTGTCCGGGCGGAAATGGGAATCTCGAAGATTGTCCGGCGTTCGTCCGGAAGGTCATTCCGTTCGGTTTTCACCGTCACCGTAGAGCGGTCCGACGATCGGTTCCGTTTGTGTGCTTGTCCGCAAAGTCGAAAGTATTTATAAATTAGTTTTAGTTCACTCGTGTTGTAGTCGTGTGGCATGGACCGGCATGAAAATTGGCAACGACGCCTAATACTTCGCGAGCAATCGAATGGGCAAAAACGTACGGAATCGTGTAGCCTAAAAGGGTATTACCGAACATACGAACGTACGCAATCGTTTTTTACCCAATGCAGCTCACCTCCCCGTGGCTTTCCCGAACGCATTCGGGCTGCGTCGAAAAAACGATCTTTTTCTCTAGGGACGCACTCGGGGCACTGAAAAAAGATCGTTTCGATACGCACTCCGGCAACCCCGGCGCCCGTGATATTATTACGGCGAACGAGTTCGAATCCGTCGGTTTGCAGCACATGCTTGAAACAGACGTTATAACAATAATATCACGTCTACGGTTTGAAATCGTAGCTCGGCGGCTTATCCGTCCCTTTCGGCGGCGCCGAACTCGGGATGCCGTGTGTGTCGGCGCCACTAGTGGCGTGAAAATATACACGGCGTGTTTAGTATTTGTAGAAAAATGCCACTACAACAGTTAATGTGGTACTGGGAGTAATTGATCACACCCAAAGAAGACGACCGCCAACACAACGCGCTGTCCTCTGTTCGCCCGAGTATTCTTTTAAACCACTTCGGCGCCACTGCGGGTTCCCATGATTATCAACGAGCGTTCCGCGGGGGTTCGGGGCGGATGGACGGAGGAGGAGGAGGCGGCGGGGGTGGGGGCAATTCGAAGAGCGTCCGACCGGACGCGCGCGGGCGTAGCCGGCGCCGCCGGGAGAGTTGTCGAGGGATCACGGCGGCGGCGGCGCGCGACGTGCCGCGGCGATTTCGCTCTCGGGCGATCGGATTACACGGGCGGCCGGAAATCCTAAAACGGTCCGAAACTGCGGCGGCGGTGACGGCGCGACGCGCACACGGCGCCCGTCACACCGTAACGACGGCCGGCGGTGACGAATAATAACGTGACGCGCGACCACGCGGCGCGAAACCGTCACGCGATAATATCGTACACGGTGTTGCGACGCGGCCCGGGCGTACGACAACAATAATCCGACGCCGGCGTTATTGTCGGCCCGGACGGAGAGAAAAACAAAATAAATAACGAACGAGGACATCGCTGGCCGCCCGCAGTAGCCGGAATTTCGCCGCGGGGAAATTTGTGAGGGGGGCGGAGGCAATAAAACGCGGAATTACGCGTTTGTCTGTTATTGTAACGTTAATTTCCTTAATTGCGTTTACTGTAATTACACCGTGCTGTACGCACAGAGCCTGATTAATGGATTTTCCACCGGCAGGCCGGGTCCTCGGTCCTCTCCCTATAAATTCTTCAATACCCCCCCATCCCCCCCAAAAAAAACAAAGGAAGGCCTTTTAAGCCTATTGGTTAATCGGGCCCTGTATACGCTCGTTTAATCGGCGAATTATGCGAATCGACCGTAAAAACGTAACGAAAACACGAGACGATTACGATGAAAATATAAACAGTAATTATTACCACCCCTACTACCGGCCGCGCCTTCGGCTACGTTGACAACAAACGAAAAACGGTTCGGAGCGGAGCGGCGTTATTGTATAATAATGTATAGTGTAGTCGTGTCGGCTGCGTCCGAGTCGTCCCGTCGCGAATAAAAAAAAAAAAGCCGATCGGTGGCGACGGGCTTGTGCCCCCCGTCGTAGACGAGAAGACGGGAATATAAGATAGGATACGTAAAATTATTCGATTTGCATCTGTACGTAGCGCAAAACAAACGAATAACGATTCTGGACGGAGTCCGGTTGATGTACCTATGCGTTTTGAAATGTTAAAAATGCCGATAAATAATTCAAACAAAGTACAGTCACGCGTAAAATCGGCGACTAGTGAAGGGCAGCGCGTAAAAATAAAGATTTTTCTGGAAAATAAAAAAAAAAAAGGTTATTACTAAAACTAATACGCGCACTCAGAATCTTACTAACGACGTTATTATTCACTTTCCCCGACGACGGCGAGACGTGTATTGATTTTCTAGAGAGAAAAAAAAAAAAAAACGTTATTCCGACAGCAGCGATCTCGTTGGATTTAATAATGATAATTACCTATATATTCCGACCGAGTGTTTACCGCCACCCCATCGTTACCTAACGATTTTTAAATTACTCGGGACATTAATTTTTTTCAAAGCCGATAACATCGCCATCAATAAATATATACACTGTGCAATAATATTATAGAAACGTTTAATCGATTTCGTAATAAAAGCCATACTTAGGCTCGCTGCTGCGTTTGATATAACGGTATATAATGTTTAATCGTTATTTTCTACCCACAAGACGACTGACGGTAACCACTACGGTATGAAATTAGAATAGAATAATATGTATTAAACCGAAATCGGTGGTTTTCGGCTTTCGAAAACGTTTTGTCGAAAAAAAAAATTGTTTAATTCAAACTTGAATAAGAGACAAGGCGTAACATCGTATTAAACGAAAACCGTTCACGGTGAATTTGGGCAGAAACTATTTCGAACGGTGAACACGTACTGAACGAATTAAAAGAAAAACGAGCATTTCGGCATAAAAATAAGTCAGAATTGACAAAAGACGGAATTACATCGCACTATATTAAATGTTGTAAACGAGAGAAGTTGCGACGGTAGTGGGCAAATACAATCTGAAAAATCAATTAAACGATTAAATACGAGAAAAACAATATCGTATCAAATAATCGAGCATATATGCCCACAAGCCAAAAAAAAAAAAAAAATACGAGCGATTTCGAAAAATGATCTCAGGCCCAATGAAATAAAAATTTCTACGCGCAATTTTCAATCAGAGTATTCTGGTCGAATACTCGTTCATAAATAAAACAAATAAAGCGCACATCGTATTTCTAGGTAATTTTCTTTGCAGTCGGTCAGCGGTATTTAAATTTTAGATTCCTTTCTTCTTTCACAAATCCGAAATTTGTATCGCATTGCATTTTAATTGTTTTCCTTAAAAGTCCTCCGTATTCTCTCATTATGGTAACACTGGACACTCTAATAATAATACAGTCGGAAATAGGAAGGACTAAGAAAAAAATACATAATTTGTACGTTCCCGTATTCACGTCTACGTCTACAGTCAGTTCCGATTTACGCGTTTTTGTCTTAGTCCTTCCTATTTTCGACTGTGTTCTGTTAATGTGATCTTCAGTGTACAGCAAGATAAATCATATTTTGTTGACGTGTAGGGGTTCTGTACTGTAATCGTATCTCTATTATAGTGCTGGCTGGTCACTCCAGTCGTTTCTGTCCCTTTCATAATCGTTTCGATCTTTTCACGGATACAGTAAAACCAACACAACCGTCGGATCTCAAATCAGAATCTAAAATTTGCATACAGGTATAACATTAATAAATTGTACGACTTCGATAAAATAATTGTACCGTCATAATATTATAGGCTTCAAGTCCATCGTCTCAACAACCAAACGTCTCCGCCCTTCCCTATCAGGAGCCAGTTCCTCTCCATTGTGTTTGCTACCAACCGCGATGTTTCTTTGACAATCCCGTATCTCCGTCATCGTTGTCCAGTCCGTCCGTTTCCGGTTCCCGTATCTTACGATACGCTCAATGGGGTCTTCCTATCGCAACCTATTGATCTAAAGAACTCCAACTGTATTCTATTTTGTTTCGCTATAGACTTTGTATTCCTTCGTTCGTTTTTCTCTCCGGATAATTTTACGGAACACCGTATTAGAATATTATTTACGCGTAATAACATAACGGCGAGAAAAACCACTATATCGAGCCCGATACATTTTTCACGACTTTATCCCGTTTTATGAGCGCGGAACACGTTGGATTTTTCATTTTCCGTCGAATATGCCGAGACGCACAAGTGGAAATAGTAAAAACTCGCTGCGGGTATTACAGGCGATCCGGTCGGATGGAAAATCGTGCCGTTATATTTGGTTTATTGGACCATTGTATATGCTCGCGTATATAATGTACCTAAACGCCATCGTTGCGAAAACCCGCCTGCAGCGCGAAAGATCTGCGGTATAGGTAACTGTATAATAGTAATAATAGTATAATAATATCAACAGGTGTTTGTTACCCAAAAGCGTATACTCAGAGCGTAAGCGAAAGTAAAAGAAAAAGAAAAAAAGAAAAGAAAAAAAGAACAGTTCTTAAAACGTAAACACTGGCGTACAAAGTGTACGGAGTGAAATCAAAGTTTCGGACGGTATATTTTCATATTAATGTTATTATTACGAAACGCCACTGCCGCCGGCACAGCTCGACGAATACAAACTATTATTATTGCGTTAGTGTTGCGGTACAAAGCGATAGTAACTTATTAACGTATACAGAGTGTTTTGTGCATTGTATTTGCCCGGATTCGCCCGCGAAGGATAATGCCGACGTCGGGTTATTCAATCGTTACACAAAAATACACAATCGTTTGACACGATTTCGTTTAAAAATATTTTCGACAATTCGCCCGTTGTTCCGTCGTAGTGTCGACTATTGGTTTTCAATAATAGCAACACAAATCCGAAAAGAAATTATTTATTTGTTTATTGTAAATTCAACGGACAAAACGTCATTTTACAATAAGTATGGACAGCAAAAAATACATAAAAGACTATTGGAAAATTACGAGGTAACGTTAAATATAATACATTTCCGTAGCATTAATTAAAAAATATAATAAAATAATAGTGATTAGTAAAACAAAAAAAAATGTGCATTTTTTTAAAACGTTACATAAATCAATTACAATAATTAGAAGATTCGAGATAAATTGTATACGTACTTGTATAAATTATTATTAATTAACGTTAAAGCATTAGTTTCGAAAGACTGGCGTGATTATTATAGCCAAAAAACTGTAAAAAAAAAGTTAATACGCACATAGCAAGATACAAATATAATGGTGTTTCTGTGTGCTTATAATAATGCAGTTTAAAATATGTAGACCGGACGAGTTCAGGAAGGGAAATTGTTTTCGTTTAAATATGGATAAATATGGACTTAGCCAGTTTATACAACGGACCAGCTTATGCGATTTTCTAAAATCAAAGAGGTCGGAATGAGCCGCGGTCACGCATAAGACGCTGAATTATTAAAACGAGTTTTTACATTGAAACATCGTCAGGTTGAAAAACCACCGCAACGTTTAATAGATCACGTGCCAGTCGTTCTAAAATGGTTAAGAGTATGCGCAGTTTGTAGCTGCAAAAGATTAGGAAGGGTTGAGATCTGTTTTGAAAGCTGCGAAAAGACTGAGTTCAAAACGAATTTTCAAACTAATTTTGAAAATATATTATTGAAAATATTTTCAATAAACGGCCCTGCATGCTCGTAACGGCTGAACGAATCTAAAACCGATTTAACTCAAAATATTCGTAGGAATAATTGCCGGATCGTGTTGAAAAACGTCAAAAAAAAAAAAAAGTCACTTTGTATACGCACTCAAGAGTATTATTATTTTCGTTAGACGATTGTGTCATTTTTCAAATAGAACGACGACAGCGGCGTTTGCTTCGCAAGTCCGAAAGACATAATTTAATATTATCATTTATTCGTCTGGCGTATAATTTTAATATCCGGGGATTGATTAAAAAATCTAAGCACGGTTATAACACCGTGCGGTATTATGTAGCATACGTAGGCAGAACTATAATAGTCGCGTCTTTTTTTTTTTTTTTTTGTTTTTTTATCGCAATGACTACATATCACACATCACATAAATACTGCGTTAAAACATTATAACGCAATCTATTGCTACATACAGATCGGGCCTTTTTGTCTGTTTCGTGAATATACCATTTCAAGACGGATAAATTTCGAAATATTGTATGCATATAAGATTTTGTAAAAAAAAATTTTAGGTATAATTACCGGGGGGAAAAAAAAAAATCAAATTTACTCGAAATCTTTGTCTGTATAGCTGATAATTAAAATACAGAATGGAGTAAATTGCGTATCGACATTGCGTAAGTCACTGCCACAGGTTATCTCGGAATTTTTTTTTTTTTTGAAATTTGCTTTTTAGAACATTTAAAGAACACGCGACTCTAAAATATTACGTTTTCGTCATCCGTATCTTAAAGGATGGAAAAACTGTACTCACTTTTGATATTCAAATGGTTACTTAAATTAAAAATATCATAAATAGATGCGGTTCTAGTTTAAATAAGCTCTGTTGTTGAAATTTTTAATTACCGTCAATCCGTTGACGAGATGTCCCACTGTTAAGTTCGGGTAGGAGGAGATTAGTGGAGTATAATTCGAGTGGCGGCGTTTGAATAATGGCCCCCCAACCAACAGAACAATTAAAAGTGGAATATCTCGTCAGCGGATTGACGTAGTTTAAAAATTTCAATACCGAAATTGATTGAAATCGAAACTGTACGTATTGATAGGATTCACGATATAGGTTGCTATTTTAAAAAAAAGTGATCGGCGATTTCGCTTGTAGATTTCTGCCCGTTGTTTCTTGAATGCTTTTTTAAAAAAAAAAAGAGAATACATAATGAGTGTCTTACGTTGAATCATTCTGAATTTTAGTATCGCGTACCGATAACAATAGGCGTTTATACAGTTTTGAACGCGATACTAAAAACGTGTCACATCGTTTTGGTGATTGAATTTCAACCCGTTTGTCCGTTACTATATTATGGAAACGATCAGGACCTCTGCAATCTGCGTGCGACGGGTTTTACCGATGGGACAAACAAACGATTCGTTTTATTATTACTTTGGATGGACAAACATTATGGTTTTTGGCGTTTGAACACGTTCAAAATACATCACGGCCATTCGAACTTTTATTGTTATCATTACTTTTTATTTTTTGAGATTTCACTGTAGAAAAATTACCACAATATTTATAGAAAGTACGAGTACGCAATCACGTAATGTCCTATTAAAAACGAAATTGTTTTCCGTTATGCCCGTGCGATATAAACGAATATGACCGTGTTCTGTTAGTATTGCTATTGCGGCCGAGAGAAAAAGAAAAATTCTATAACCAAGTAATGACATTGGAACCGTACAATATAACGCGTATAATAGGTATTTTTATTTTATTTTAATTGCACGTAATTCAAATTAACAAAAAAAAAAAAATATATCGGTATACGCATACAGTACACGCGTTATATTGTATGCTGTGCGTCATGTATATGTAACTATTATATAATACTAATTAAAAAACGACTGTGTATAGCCACTCTCGCGACTCGACCGATTAGGGAAATATTTAAAAAAAAAAAAAAAAAAAAAAAAAGCAACTCAAATATAAATACGATGTAGAGTAAAATCGAAATATCAAAAACGATACAATTTTTCGTTGTGTATAATAATCTTTTCGTCAAATTCGTTAATTTACCTAACGATATTGTTTACCAGAGTTTAATCTGTAGAATTTAATTATTATACAATTTATTTCGCGTTAAATACTCTATGACCGAATAATAATAATCTTTCTAATGTGATTATAATATGTTCGCGTAACGATAAAAAACCGCATTCCGCATTGACTGCACGTATACGTATTTACGCGTAGATAAGATATTTTTAAAGTTCCAGGCAACGCGAAGGATTTGGTGAGAAAAAAAAAAACAGAAATAAAATCGTACAACGTTTTAGTGAGACCATTAGTGAACTTTTACGAGTGTGAAACGCGGTCAATTTCAAAATGAGGACGACAGGAAATTGGCGGTTTCGGAAGGAAAATATTTTGGGCGCATGTTTAGACCATACGGAAATATGAACGAACAGACGAACGCGAAA
The DNA here is from genome assembly GCA_902439185.1 of Cinara cedri. Lineage (NCBI taxonomy): Eukaryota > Metazoa > Arthropoda > Insecta > Hemiptera > Aphididae > Cinara > Cinara cedri. The sequence goes on along the minus strand of CABPRJ010000955.1, from coordinate 1,891,110 downwards.
TAAGAACGAATAATGAAAAACTCGAAGGGGAAACAATGATCTGCAGGCCGTAAGACGCGTGTGGGAGTCGAATAACATAATTGACCGAAAACCAGTCGGGTATGGACGGACTAAGGGCCGAGATCTCCAGAGAGAGCCGGATTTACGAAAAAAAAAAAACGTCGAGAAAAATAGCAAAGGCCGCGCTGCTGAACATCGACGGAGCCTCGATGGTTTTAAAAGCTGAAAACAGACGGACGGAGTACGAGTACGAAAATTACTCGTCGGTCGTATAAAAAAAAATGTTTATCTCGGTAGACCGGTGTATCTGTACAACAGGCAATAATATGCTATTAATGTAGTCGTGCGTTAATATTGTAAAAAAAAAAAAAAAAAAAAAATCGACGGCAAATAATTACTGTCGTAGAAAAAAAAAAAAAAAAGGCGAACGGGAATACGAGTATCGTTATGATATATTATCGCGTCGGTATACGCGCGCGCCGCGCACACGCGGCTCGCATACCCGCGTCCTTGCCGTTAAAATTCAACACCGACCGTACGGTTTCCCATCGTCGCGGCGTACGTGTGTGAAAAACCTTACGTGTGTACAGCGTGCGCGGTGTACACGCGCGCGCCGGGTACATATACGGGCGCGACAATGACAATATTATAACAGCTCTCGGGCGAAAGCCGCGCCGCGGCCGCCCGCCTAAGTACACATTAGAGACGTGTTTATGCGCGTATACCTGTACATTATTATTGCGCGCGCGCGCGCCCGCGTGTGTGTGTGCACGCGCAATTAATAAGGCGCGCTCCTAAACAAACGGCAATAAACCGGACGGCCGTCCGCGGTTCAAGTACGGAATACGCGCGCCCGTAATACGATAATAACAGTAATAACAATAAGGTACGTGCTCCCCTCCCCCCGCCCCGTGTATGCCTACTCTATATTTTCGAGCGGCACCGGGCCGACAGGCCGGCTCGGCGAACGCTTGACGAATACGGAATGGTGTACGCGTACCGCAGACACAAACAAAAATATTTTTATTTTTTATTATTTTTGTTTCAAGTTAATATATTCGGGTACAGCGCCCGGACGTTGTGATCCGTCCGGCACGGTCAATCGTAACGTGGTCGCGACCGACCGGCGGACGCGAATCTCTTCTCCGGTACAGCCGAACACATTTAGCGACTCCCCGCGGACCGCGAGAGCTCAAACTCCGAGATCGGCGTTATTTTTTTTTTGTAAAGGCGGTTCGAAGCGGTACGATTTCGGGCGAATTTCGTCAATGAACTTCACTGCGCTGTTGCGAGAGGAGGGTGTAACTTTTAGCTTTGCGCATCACTGAGGGGCTCACGCTCCACTCCGAAGTAAAGGCAGCGAGATGAAACTGTTCGATGTGCACGGCGTGATTGTCAAGCCGTCTCCGACTGTTTTTCTACTCGGATTTCGTGTTTTCACGGGAAATACCAAGTTTCGATACCCGTACGGTCTCGCGAAACTAAATAACTTGATTAAAATATGTATACATCAATAGAATCGCTATTAAGAATGTGCCTTTAGAAGGTTTGAACTTCCGAACCCCAAATCCCGCCGCCCGTTTTTACGTTATTAAACAATTCTCTAGAATTTCTTTAACTATTTTTGTACTCTTACAACTTGCTTTGTTCAATTCCTAACCATATTACAAAAAAAAAAAAAAAAAGAAAAAAACACACGAAATATTGTAACGACGAAAAGTCAGTTGCCGAAAAATCATCTATAGTGATGAAACTCTACGGTTTTTTTTTTTTTTTTTTTATCATTACTTTTCCGTTTCCGCAATCTTTCCAGCTGGTTGTGTTTTCAGAGTGTCCCTATAACTCGTATAGTGCTCTGAAGGTTTCAATATTATATAATAAACTAAAAACAAAAATGAAACTTACGCCAAAGCAAAGACTATGACATTTACTACATTTTCGCTAAAGGATTTTTTTTTTTTTTTTTTTAATTCACTTACTAAAAAATAACTATAGCACCGTTAAAACTCCGAAAGCACATTTTTGCTGTATCGCCCTTTAGAGATACGAAGACGGCAAATGTACGGTCCTCTTAAGGGATTAGATAAGACTGCATACACCCGCATTTACTGGGTCACCGAATTCCCACGACAAAATGTACTAAAGTGGACTATGAAAGTCCCCAACCCCACCCCAGGATACGAACCAAAGCCGCCACTGAGCCATATTGTAGAAGACAAATATTTGTTGTTTACCGAGGTTTTTCGAGTCATTGTAAAAACCATAAAATATTATTATTAAATAGATTGTGCTTACCTCACTTCCCTCGTATATGAATTTCGTGCACAATACTAAGTGAGAAGGATAGCGATACTTTGAGATAACCACGGATGAAATATGAAATACTTCTACGTAGTGTTATTGCGTGTTATGCAATTGATTGTGTATAGTCACATCGAGCCGATAGATGGTCACGATTTTAGAAACAATCGCGTGGATACCTAAGTAATGGCAATTTCACAGTGTAAATAAAAAAATTGAATTATTCCTCCGTGACTGCACCCGTCTAACACTATCTGTTTTACTGAATACCGGTTCCCCGTATTTAGCGTAAGGCGCCGGCCATTTATTAATAATTTGTTTACGGTATAAATGACTAACGATATCGTCAGAGTACGTACCTAATCATCGTAATACATCGTATGTGTAATATGTTCCGTAGAAATGGGAAAAACGGGCCATTTGAAAGATTCGGTTCGTTTTGATCGGGACACTCGACAAAATTATATATGAATCATATATATGATTCATTCATATATGATTCGTTAATTTCGTTCACACCGTTCGTGCGAACACTGAACGAATTATACCGAATAAACGTTACAGACAATAAAGTCTTTAACTGATTAAAGCCGTTGGACATTTAATCAATTTAAATCCTATCGGAGATAACATGAAATATTTAAAAAATATTATAAATACATTTTATTCGTCAGTACATTAAATATTAAAATAGATTTTAAATATTTTGTATGTTATATTTATACAATTTTTAGTATGTACCAACAGTTTTTATTATAATTATATTTATTTATTTTTATTTTTTGAGGAAGAGAGTGAATGGTCTAAAAAGTAGCAACCGCATACGCTACGTAAGTCTACACACGACTATGATTTTGATGTTGAAATTGTCCGATTAAAATGATAATACTATAAAATAATGTATTGGATATACATTTAAAAACGAAGTTTAACGGGGAAGGGATAGAATTTCTCTCTGGTAAATACCGTTCCCGTGTGCCTCGCAACCGAGAATTTAACAAAAAAAAAAAAAAAAATATTTTTAAAAAAAAAAAAAAAAAAAAAGTGTATTTGTAGGGACTTTTTATTATAACGGTTATTAAATATTAAGTCACGCAAATTGTATAATAATAATAATTTGTCGACGAGTAGTCATGATATGAAAAAAAAAAAAACCTCCAATTACGATAAAGACATTGCAATTATTAAATAAATATACTCCATTCGTTTAAGGATTTTTTTTTTTTTTATAAAGATCGAGTATAGGTAGTGAACAAATTTAAAAAAAAAAAAAACTATTTTTAAAAAAAAAAAGTCAAAACTTTGCGGAATAATCGATATGTTGTACGTAAAAAACGAAACACCCCCCCCCAATCATGTATTATTTACGTATATAATATAACGTAACGGTGGTCATTAAAACTCGATAACTGCACCTGTACATAATTATAATTGGAGTGTTTGTAAATAATTGTTACTGATTTAAAACATTTACATTTACGGAATCGCCGTCGGGCGAATAAACAAACAACGTCTTACGATGCCGCACCACGGGCACGCGGCCGGAAATAATCGACCGGGTACCCCGACCGCAGACCCGCCAAAGCGGACTGACGTTTTTGTAGTTTTCAAAATTGTAATTTTAACGGTTCGGCAATTTGTTTGGTAAGTATAATTACGATTGTGCAACGTAATTAATATCGAAAACGCTGCCCGGAATAATAATTGCAAACTGTCGACTGTCAGTGGTACAGCGCGAATCGCAGTTTTATTTCGCGCGGTATGAAACGCGTGTGCGACGAACGCGCGCGCCGAACCCAATAGCCCACGCGATGTTATTTTATACCGGCGCGTTCGAAATGCGAAGTACGTTTTAAAGGGACAGTCGGGACAGTCGAACACGAAATTCGACATCCCGCGACCGGACTGCGGCGGTTGTGCGTCCGGGCGAAAATTTAACGAGCCGCGAGCACGTTCCCCCGGCGCCGCTGTCGGCGGAAAGCCCGGGCGGGCGATTCCGGTGGGTGCGCGTGCCACCGCTTCTGCAGCGGGACGGTGGAATTCGTTTCGCAATTGACGACGCCGTTCTCCACGCGGGAGGCGAAACCGGAACGCAATCGTGTCCGTCACGAAGACGATTATGTTTTGTTACGAAAAAAACAAAAAAAAAATAATAATAATCCGATATTCAACAATATCGCTGTAGCTGCATTTCGATAATAGATTCCGTGAGCTCGACAAAACGGTAGAGCGCTGAGTATAACAGACGCGCGGGCGTCTGATTCGGTTCGATTGCCGTTAACGTACGCCAATACCAAATACTTCGTGTAAATGACAATAGTGATAAAAAAAAAAAAAATAAACGACTGTTATTGAAGACACCGATCTCACTCCCCGCGCACACCCGGAGCGAACAGCGGAACGACGGAACGGGTCGGTGTTTGGAAGCCGACGTTTCATCGCCCCGTACCGGTTCGCGATCGCCGAACAACGCGGCGCCGTTTTCGTTTCGATCGTAATCCATCGAACCGCCGGGCGTTTTGTTTATTCTGGCATTGTAAATCTAAAAAAATTTGCCCGTGTACCGGCGATGTTGGTTTTATTTTTGGGTATCCGTATCGAATCAAGCCGGAGGACGGCCTCCCGATCGTCTTACGGCCAGTCGACCACCGAGTCTGTCTTGAAACAACTACTATATGCAGCCGATATAGAGGAGTGCGACGGGTGCGCGACGAGATATATTTTTTTTTTTTTTTTTTTTTTTATACCTCCCTCTAGGTAAATTAGCGTTGCCGTTATTTCCTGCTATTAACCGTTTTATAATTTAACGTAGGCGTAATACTTGAACTGCCGACTCGATACAATATTAAACGATCCGTTATTTACGTATATTAATCGCTGTTGTAAATTATTCGTAAAACTGTAGAACTTTGTTATACGCCCGCTTTAATAGTTAACGATATAAACGTATACCATACATATTATAATTATTGTTCGTTTTTAGTTTCGTTGCCCACAGACTATAAAACACGATAAAGCGGTAACACGTATTTATAGACACGGTTAGCGGCGTTGTTCGCGAACGATACGAACAAACAATGATAATAATGAATAATGACGTCGAAAATGCCGTAAAAGACCGTGTCCCGTAACGAGTGTCCGTGTCGAACACATTAAAACGGCCCGCCGTTTATAATCTCTTTTCTATACACTATCGTATTTTGTTCGATAATTATGCATAGGTTCGAGTTTGTAGCGGTTGCCTTTTTCGTATTGCCGCGTCGTTAGATCAAGCGGAATGCAACGGAAATTGATGCCGTATATTAAAACGAGTTTAAATATGAAATTTGTAGTGTTTTTTTTTTTTTTTCTGCCTATTTCGATATTTAAAAAACAAACACAAAATGCATTTTATCAGAGGTTTCGTGTTTTGCGCTTTTAATACTTTTAATTTCCGAGCGGTGCTTGATTCGCGGCTAAAACGAACGTTTTTCACGCGCTATTCCATCGGTATTGAGTGCTACAAGTCCCGAATCCCGACGGTGCGTCCCAAAAAGAGACGAACTCGCGGTATTATTATTGAGATTTCCGGTGGCCACCGCCGTCGACCCTCGCGTCGCGTCACGTCATGCACAGCACAGACGGACCGTGACGACGGCGGTTTCTATTTATTTATTATTATTATTATTATTTTTTTTTTTTTTCCGTCTTCTTGTTCTTATTCTTCGGAGACCCGTCTCTTGTAAAACGGTCGCGCGGACGCCTCCGATATAAACGAAACGGAAAAAGAAACGATACGCGACGACAACGCGAGCCGGTATAGCAGTGGTAGGTACGCCCGCCGTGGTCGTCGGTCGTGATTCATGTGCTGCCGCCGCCGCCGCCGCCGTCGCCGTTCGAATTTCCGGATCATTTATTTTTGGCGGTTTTCACTGCGAAAAGAAGATCGTTAGGCATACCACGGTGTACGGACCCCGCCGAAAAAATCCATTACAAAAACCGCGCGAAAGGGGACGTGGGTGTCCGCGTCGGCCGCGTCGTCCAGGGAGAGAGAGAGAGAGAGAGAGAGAGACAGAGCCCGTACACGATAATAATAATATTAATAACGTAATAAACACGAAACACGTGTACCGGGGACCGTGTCGAACAAGCCGTTATGGGTTTCGTCGGCGGCGTATAATTGGGAGCGGCCGAAATTACGAGGGGCGCCGTGCCGTGGCGGTCGTTGTTCGCTCATAGGTTACGTAGTATAATGTCGGCGGCAGAGACGGATTTACACAATTGCCGCCTCTAGGCAAATTTTATTTCCATTCGCTATATTATACTACAGGTAGGTAGTTTCCTTCAACCGTGAAGATTAAAAATCTAAAAAAAAAACCCCGGTGTTCTCAATAAAATATTGGCTTAAAATTGCCGCCTCTAAAAATTTCCTGGTCGGCGGCGTCCCCGTATTATACGGGATATAACACGCCGTACATTTTCAACGATGCGTTGAAAAACCGCCGACGGGCACGTAACCGGGGGTGGGGGAGTTTACGGGGTCTGCCCCACCCCCCTTTAAAATGTAAGCTTCTCGCCGAGAAATCAGATTATCGGTCCATCTGGCTTATTGTGTGATACAAATATCAACATTGATTCCATTCCGATATTCGCCCGAACTAAAACAAGTTTTCTTAGCGATTGGGTCAGAACGTATTCCGTTGAAAGAAAAATTCGTATGTACCCATATCAGTATGTTTCTGAAATAAAATAAAGTTATCATTATGATTATTAATTATTGGTGCCGGTCATCAATAACATTAGTAATAGTCGATGATACATTTTATGTTTGTAAGCCCTTGCCAAAAAAAAAAAAAAAAAATCCTCGCTACGTGCCCGAACACAGGTATACTGCGTACACTGTCAATAATATAATGTGGTGTTTTTCAGACAAACGCAATCGTACGTTATCTTCTGCCGCTTAAACCGTAATAGTAATACGAACTGTAATAATGAATTCATATCGGTATTATTATAATAATATTCTAAAAATTCACAATTTTCTTACGGTTTACAATATTATTTCCGTTATTTTTTTTTTTTAATTTAATTTCTGTACAGTCGATAACTATTTCCCTGTGAATTGTATGAACCAACCGTAAGAAAAAATTGTAATGTTCCATGTGCGGTTCACGTTGTAGAGCCGTTATTGTAGTGTGCTCCGGAATGAATGTTCATACCACGGGGTATTAAGTTATTAAATTTAATAACTTTACGCCAAGGATATCCAACATTAACGTAACCCAAAAACCTGCACAGACTCGGCTAAACTACTATTGAAAAATATTCGGAATTAAATACATCGAATACACACGAAAAATTACAGGTATTCGAGATTTTGACAACGATAGTATTTCTATTTTTTTTTTTTTTTTTTTTAATTCCTAGTTATTCACGAAAAATATTCGGAATATTTTGTAAATGCGAGTTTTAAAAAAAAATTATATGGAAATTCGAATGATTCAATGAAACTTTAGATGTCGCGATACATTATGATGACGGGTAATTAATATAATTAATGCGTCATTATCATGGATTATTTAATCATAAATTTATGATACTGTTGTGCATTATATTTCGACTGATGGGACTTTCGGATGACGTTTTAAATTGAGTACTGCTGAATGGAAGTTACGCGTCTCTTAAAGTCACGCGCGAACAAATCGAAGTAGTTTTACTAATTGAAAAAGTATCCGTGTGAAAAAAAACTATAGCTTAGTTATAGATTCTGAAACGAGACTAAGAAAAAATATTTTCGGTCGGGAATAAAATACTGTTTGGATATTCAATACAGTCTATTGTGCATAACGATAACGGTGCGTTTTTATTTTTATTTTTGTTTAATTTAGCTTTCATTAAAACGGATTCGATCAAAAGTTCGTCAAAAACATCGCGTAAATTCGCAGGAATTATTACAATAATTTTATAATTTTCAAACGAAAATTTAACAATACTTCTGGTGACAGCAAACGGCTGTTATCAGTGAACAGAGGAGTGGGACGTCTCGTATGAAAAATTGTAATCTACAACAGTTATCGCCCACAAAACAAGCGGCCGTTGTTGTAGAGGCTGTTTTGTCGGTAATAGTTTATAGGTCGGGTTTGGTCAAACGAACAATTGGTGTTACTCCAATATAATATCCTGTTATCTATCTTCCGCTGGCTACGATAAACTTATCTGTAGAACTCGACCATCCTCCCTGGATATCTTGTATCTGTAGGCGGTCTAGCCCGACTGCGTTACACGTGGTTTTTTTTTTTTTATCGAATTCCGCTCGGAATAAATCATTTATTTTTACAATAATTATTTATCGTAACGCGTATAATCGGCGTTCAAATAAATCATACTCTCTACGTATGTATAGGTATGTAATATATATTTTAATCTTTATGTCCTGCATGGTTTTTATTTTTATTATTTTTTTTTTTTTTTTAACGATCGGTTTTTTCGACGTTGCTGTGAGAAACACGTGGACTCGGCCATATGTATTATTATTTATTATGTAACGTGCGTGCTCTCGTAATAATATATAATACCTCAATTTCGGACAGAGCACACGCTATTAATTTGTAGAGTCCCGAAACGATTTTATATAATGGCCACGTTCGGTTTTTGCGTGCCGTTGTTAAAAATCTGCGACGTCGGCATCGCCCTCCGCACACACGCCGTCTCTACGCATAGCTGCTCTACCCTTTGGTCACGTTTTTGACGCTCGTTCTGCCTCGTTATAGCCATCCCCATTATATTTATATATATATGGTTCCTTTGCCATCATCACCGGAAAGCGTATTTACACGCCCTATCCGATTTATGCCCCGAACGGTAAATACGCAACCCTCCGTGGGATTTTCGTCGACTAGGACACTATATAGGTTCTGTGCTTACACTCGTGGGACATAGATGGTGCCAGCGAAAAGTGAGCTGCGACCGGCACGCTCCTACTGGCCGTTTTTACTATTTTTTAGGGTTTCTGTGTTTAGAAGTTGCAGGGAATACATGACGAGCAGGATCGTAAGATGTGGTAATGCGCTTTTCAGTATAGTTTTTCATCGCATTTTGCGAATACGTTTTCATTTTTGATTCACATTATTCAATTTAAAAACAGTTTTCTAAACTAATTCTGTTAACGTTTGATATGAATCTCGTTGTACTGTGGAAACATACCGAGTAGTCCTAATGAAAAACGGCCGGTAAACGCGTGACAATCGCTGTTCACTTTACGCCGGGCCGAATATAACTATTTCGGAGCAGTATCGGGTTTTAACCATTAGGTATGTTGACTTTTGCGAAATTCCTAAACCAACTCAGTTATGTTTCGTTTTGACCCAAACTCGGATAGGGTTATTAAATACGCTGCCGGAGAAACATTCCTGTAATACCTACCGATTTTAGTATACTTTTACGATAATCATAAATATCGTCATAAACTATAACCTAACTGCAGGGCCGGAATCTCTGTAAACTTTTAGTTTTTCCGTTTTATATACGATAGGTATACCGTATACCGATATTATTTCAATCCCGTTGTAATTATTTTCCACAGATGCGGTACACCAACACGAGAATCTTTCGGCGAGTGTTCTGATCCTCCGGCGTATGGGCGTCTATTCGGACTAATGCAATTGTTTTTCTATAAAGTCCCCGATGCAAGTCGTCGTCGGCGTGACTATCAATAGGGTTTTCGATTCGACCGTCTATGTCTATACGCGTGTTTCCGCCACACTAGGTTTTTGATAATATCTATATTGAATACAATCGAATGAAAATATTGGATTTTTTTTTTTTTTTTTTATTGCGGCACATACAGTGTCTCGACGGCACAATTAAACCGAACGTGAAACGCCACACCTATTCGACGAGTAACCGATATTATATACGTATACAATACAAAGTATAGTACGCTGCGCAATATTAAAAACGTATCCTTTGTTGTTTGTTGACGTATCTCGCGCGGGTCTGCGATTAAAAAAAAAAAAAAGAAAAAAAAGAAAATGCGAACCGCCGCGCACTGCAGTGTCGGCCGCCGTCATTCAAATGAGAGAGCTCGGTCGCGCAGCTCAATGTTCATCGCGAAACGTCGGGCGACCGCTATCTGAAACTGGCAGCTAATTTCGGACCCCGAGCGGAAAACCCCCGGCGGAAAATCGGTCGGTAAAATCGAGTCTCGTCGCCCCCTCCCCCCCTCCCCCGGGCCGTCCGACGCAGGTAATCGGCGAAAACTTCACCGCGACACGCCGGGCCGATAATAATAATTTATTATGCGGCGCGATAAAGCGGAAAAATCGTCGTCGAAGAGAATTAACATTTGACGGGCCGCCCCGTCACTTCCGGCGAGACGTTTTTCCGCCGTCCGGACGGAATTCAATTTGGAAAACCCCAGGACGTCCGGTTTACGACGCCGCCGCAATTTACATTTCAGCGGTGCAGCAGCCGTACAAGCCGATGTACGCGCGCCCACGCGACATTGTGGTGTTTTAATATAAAAAGTATGGGCGCGATTTTTTTATTATATTTTTTTTTTTTTCCTCTTCTCTCACCGTGAAATTCCTTTTTCGTATTTATTACGCCGCCGCCGTTAAATTACTCGATATATAATCTATAATAACAATAATGACGGCCGTATGTCTTCCCGACCGAGAAAATCCGGCGTCTCGCTTCCGCGTCTAATAATACGCGGCACGGGCGTATACGGTATTTCGCACGTCTGTCGACTAACGAGAAACAGAAATGGAAAAGAAAAATGTATAAAAATAAAAATCGTGCGCCGAGATGATTTTTAAGTAGATCATTAGGCTATACCGTACGCCGAACGCACGATGCGCACACATTCGCGCGTGCGTAAAATTGCGGTGTTTTGCAATATTTGCAGTTTTTACGTGTTCGGTGTGATTATGAGGAGTGATTAGGACAATCGCCGATTCTGGTGTTTAATTGTCCATATCGCAGAACTAACTCTAGAGGAACCCCGAAGGTTTGATTGCTATTTGTTTGTTATTATTTTCGTGAAATTCCTGTGCCCGGCATCGTCGTAGGGACTTCGGGTTTTTCGAAAACGCCGCGCGGCAAAACGGCAGTTTAAATTTCTAAAATTTGAGCGGTGCCACTCGTACACTATGAACTATTTTATTGACTATTTGTATTTCTTTTCTACAATTTTTAATACAGCGCGGAATGCACCGATTCTATTATGATGTATGCTTTTTTTTATTTTTCGTGTCCGTGAACAACATATTTATACCGAAACTCTTACTCGGATTAACATAGTTTTCTACATTTCTCAATTTTTTACCGTCTCCTTAATAATTGGAAAACATTGTACGAAAACCTTTTAATATCGGTTCACGGAATATATATACGCCTTTTCTAGTCGTCGTAGATTTTTTAAAATATACAAGCATTTGTTATTTTTCAGGTTTTTAGTTGTTATTCGGTTTTATGTGAACAATGTCGTTTTGGCTGGGCGGACATTTTTGAAAATTAAACACGAAGTTTATCGTAAATTGTGCTGAAAAAAAAAAAAACAAAGTTAAAAACTAGTTTAGCGTAATGTAGTAGTTTTTATTGTAACCGTTTTTAGTTCGAATTTCGACGAAAACCGTAAACCATGTACAACCAAACTTCGCTCAGAATCATAGGCGTTTCCTGGGGAAGGGGCAAGGGAAGTGACTCCCTCCCAAATATTTTCCAGAGAGGAAAATATAAATTTAATTTATTTTGATACAAAAAATTGAAAAAAAAAAAACGACTCGTTGTACAGTATTATTCCTTCTTCATCCATGATTATAATAAATAACAATAATATAATCAAACAACGTCATCGTGTTAAACATTGTGTATACTTTTTGTTTTAATATTGCAGTCTTTTCCGTCACCAATTATTAATAAGAATACTGATTTATATATCGGGAAATATAAATATTGGGTAATGGTACGAACACCCTCTTTTTCCGTTCCTTACAGAGTTTTCCCGCAGTCTGCCCCCACCTCACGGATTTACCTATGAAGTAATGCCAATTTGATTTAAAGGTTGCGTACACACATAAATTAAGTAACTCTATGTACCTACTTAGTACGCCTTCTCAATGTTGTTCAACTACAAACGCAATGACCCACTCATTAGGATTTGAGAGGAACAGATGTATTTTGATTCCTGGTTTCCTTGGTGGTTTACACCGGCCGTGCGATTGAAATTCACTAAGAGACGACGTTACTAGCCGTCAAAGTTACATTTTTGCGTTATGTGTTTTTCTCCTTCCACAACGAAGGCATCATCACGCGAAATCCCAATAAAATACTATTTTTATGCGATAACCATTATTCAAAATTATTACGGCACGAAGGTACCTGGAAAAAAAAAATAATAAAAAAATAGCAGTAATAAACGTTCGCCGCTGTGATGCAATTCGTGATGTATTATTATTACATACTGTGCGGAAATGATTAGTTTTGATGCCGGTACGGAGTTTTTGGTAAAAATTCCGTACGCGGCGGTAAATTATCGAAAAACGTGACTCATATCTCATTTTATGTACGCCGCCCAGAGACCCACCATCAATTATAATATTACATATACAGTGAAGTGAAATACGCGAGGCAAATTAGGAACATTTTCGTGTACGTGCGTGGTGCCGTGTAATTCCGAACCCCAACTGAACCGAGTATAGTTTCCGCATACGTACAGTGAGCAATCCGTATATTTGCCGTAAACTATCCCCAATTCCCCGAGTAACTGATTGTTCGTAGGATAAAAAAAAATTCTGAAACGGATTACATTGTACCGAAAACGAACACAATTAGCGCATAAAAAACCGAACATAATTCGCCCAATGATGTGTGCAGAATAATAGTTTATGGCGAGGGTTATATCGTACCCGCCAATTGACTTTAGAAACACAACAGCTATTTCAGAGTATTTCATTAGTAATTTATCAATTTTGAAATCATTGTTTCAGCCGAGTCACAAGAAAAGTTTGGTTTATTTGTTAATAATTGGAATTTTCAGATCCGAGACTATTAAATTATCTTAGATGATCTGGGTAGAGAAGAAAATTCTACGATTTATTCGCGATCACTGTTTTGCCACGTCCTCTCCTATTAACAATTTCTAAACGGCCCCCCCCCCATTGACTTTGCGTCATATTTAGGCCATTGTTATAGGCGCAAATTCTGAAAGATATACATGGAATGGGTATTAAGAAAAAATAATTTATACGGGTAATGAGAGCGATAATTAGAAACGTTTAAATCGAAAAAACGATCCTGAGCGGAATTCGGTAAACTAGTAATGTTATATAATATTAGTAAATCAGTCATGTTTTTTTTCCCTTAATTGCAGTCAATGAAACTCGGAAATCGACAACAACAAAACCAACATATCGTCATTAGTGGTTAGTTTTTTTTTTTTTATAATACACTTTAGAAATACTGTTGGGAATCCAAAACAAATTTTCAATTAAAGTACCGCCGGGCGGAAATCTCTGAACTTTTAAAATCGCAGTATTTTATTACTAGCTAAAAAAAGTATTTTCCGGGGATAGAGGTGGAAAAAAACTTTTCTTAGTGAAACTAATAATTTCTTCGCTACACTCGTAACTTGAAAAAAAAAGACAGATACATAGGTGATAAATAAACAGTAAACACAATTGTTTATTACGTCTGTAAGCTAATATATTTTTATTTTAATCAATTAAATGTTTATGATTTTAATAATAACTCAAACGTCGAGTATTAAAATATAGTAAACTATGGAGACTAGGTATTGTATAGTTTCGTTTAGTCTTTATACAATAAAAATTGAAAAACGATAAATCCTTAATAATAAAATGTTTGATAAAGTTTCAAACAAATTCGTAATTATACGGACAATTACACAAATTATATACGTACCTTGAAACAAATTATACGACTGTTTCTATATACAACAGTGAATAGGTTTTGTTTTTTTTTTTTTATTGTGGATACGACATTATAGTATGTCCTGAAGTTAACATTTATCGTTCCTTTTTTTTTTTTTTCTGCATCAAAAGTGAGCACCTATGATATTTCAACGTGAATTTGTTAGTGGTACAAAGTCGCGAAAACAAATTTAAATTTTGTGTCAAAATTAAATTCGACTGATTTAGCCACGGTTCCTTAAATTTATATCTGTAGCTGAAGACTGTGAAATTCGCAATGTTCTGCTATGATTACTCAAGTGGCAGCGAATGTTTCAATTCGAAATACGCAAGACATTTTTCGTGCAAATTATCCTCGTTTTAGGTAAACCCGTCGTACGATATTCCAATCATCAATTATTGATTTATTAAACGTATGCGTGTGTGTACATTAATTACATATAATTGTGTATTACAATACTATACGCAATTAATGTCTTTATTAACATTGGTCTCAGTTCCCTTTATTTAGACAGTTAATTATTAAAATGATTATTATTAAATAAAAAAAAAATTAAACGTTCAATAAATACGTACGGTACAGTAATAGTTACGAATAGCAATCAATTCGATAATAACGAGAATAACGTAAAACGATCGAACAACATTTCAACAATAAATTATCGATTTATAAATTTAAATACTATAACTATGTAATGTGTAATTAATATCATTGTTCACATTGAACCCTGTCCTCTATACTGTTTAGTACGTTAAATTGAAACGGTTATTACAAACATTAATGATTCAATCAATATGTAACGTAGTGAACGATTCAAATAATAATAATAGTGTGTGTGTGTGTGTGTGTGTGTGTGTGTGTGCGTATTTCGTTTTGTCTAAGGTTTTTACGGTTTTAATTATATCGAGGAGTTTTTCTAAACTATAAATATTATTACAATATCACGTATAGCTATTGTAAAAGCAAAACGGCTTTCAGCGGTTGTAATAAACGATCCTTTTTTTTTTTTTTTTTAGATTCTGAGCGGAACGAAGAACATATTGATGTTTATTATTGTTGTATTTTTTTTTTTATTTCTATAAACAATTTTTCTACCGGGAATTTCGCTCAAATTTTCAAGTGTAGCACTTTTTCTGAAAGGAAATTGGACCCGGACGGTACATCGAGGAAGTCGTTTTTTCCAGGGGTATTCATTATAAAAAAAAAAAAAAAAAACTAGAAGAAAATCGTAAAGGAAACGGAAAAATTTACGAAATATATTATTTTCAAATCGTAAATATTGCTGCCTTTCAAAACATGTATAACCGAACTCCGTTCTGAATCGGATTTCGTTAGCAACGATTAATCTTTGTGTATAGATATACGTTAAATTTCCCCTCTACCTTCCCAACATCTCACCTACAACAGTGGTCCACTACCCATCGTGCGATGTTTCGTTTATTTTTTTATTTTTTTTTATAATAGTTTATCATCAATATTTTTGTTTCTTTTGTAAACTCCGAGCGCAGCGAAAAAGCTAATAGTTGTACTAAGATGCGTGGTGTTTTTCTCGATAAAAACTTTTTCGATTATCTACAATAAAAAAAACGTTCCCAATTATTCGCACCGTACCTTAAAGTATACGGATTTTTCACTCGCTAATACTTTATTTTAAAAACAAAAAAAATATCTACGGTTTCGACAAAGAATAATAACACGACAAATATTATCCCTTGCCAGTTTACCGGGCTCCACTCATAATCGTTTTTTGATTGTAATTATAAGTGATTTTGACTTATGACTTTATTGTCATATACCTTTCAAATTCGCAACCTACAACAGTGACCCATGATACAAAGTATGTGCTTACGGGTTTTATTTTCGTTTTACTCCGAAAATAATATGAACCACGGAATATCTAATAATTTACTAGATACTGATGCCCTAGTTTTGAGGAAATATAGATTGCGTTACGTGCGATTCCACTACGAAACAATATATGCAAATATTATATTACACAAATGTCGGTTTTTTTGAAAAAAAAAAAATACATTTTAGATTCTGAGCGAAGAGTGGAATGTATTTGTTTTACGATTTTTTTGTGTCTGTAAACAATTTTTCCACCGGAAATCTTGCTCTAATCAAGAACTTTATAGTAACTTTCTCGTTGAATTTATTCGGTACATTGAGAAGGTAATTTTTTAACGACGGGGGAAAAAGTGCAGGCAATTTTCATTGTTTGGTGATTTACCTTGTCAACATAATTTAAAAAATACGACTATATTAATAGTTCTCTATTCAGAATCCGTTTTTCCTCAGCAACGGTTTATCGTTGCGTACTAATATAAATTAAATCGCTCAATGTATCCACACTTTCAACTCCCCTCCTAAAACAGCGACATATCCATCAGCAGATGTATCAACGTATTTAAATTTTTTTTTAGAAAATACGGTGTGTACACGACACAAAAAAAAAAATATATAGGTTCACTTCTAAATGCAAACAGTGCGTGTTGTACTTGTACGGTACTGCATTTTTTACATAAAAAAAAAATCATTATCACTGCATACCTATATATGCATTATGTACTCGGGCGGGATACGTACGTATGTGTAATTACTTACGTAGACGTCAGAGAGTGCTGTAGACCGAGGTAACTAATGCACGCCGAATTACACTTTTTTTTTCCCATTTTCGCAATCCTTTTGAACTTGAAAATTACCGCTCCGCGTATATAGACTGGGTATAATTATTGTTGTCGTGGTGTTTGTTATCGCGTTCACGTACGCGATAATCGCTACGCGGACGAGAACCAGCGCCAAAATCGTAATTAGTCGGCAAATAATTAATTCGTTATCGCAATAATGAATCCTTTTTCGGAGACCGTCTCGTTATCCTTGTATATTTCGACCGCGAATATAATTCCCGTTCCGAAACCGTACATGCGATGATACGCACATGCTTGCTGCATCTGCGGCGGCGGGATAATGGCGGACAGCTGTTATAATTATAAAATATAATCACGTTATAATACAGCGGCTAGTGTGCCCGAGTACTTGGCGAGTTATCGTATCTGTCGGCTAATTGCTTTTTAGATTCCGTGTGTAGCTAGAGAGCTATTAGTTTTGCACGAAAAAAATGTTCCAAATTGTTCGCATCGTAAACGGAAACGGCGCGGATTCGTTTCCCGGCGTTGCTGTATACAGGAAACGTATTTTTTTTATTTTTTTTTTTTTTATCGAAATTCTCAACGATTCGTCCCGAACATCCTTTAAAAACATATTATAACAATATAATTATATAATTATATGTTACGCAATATAAAAATATAAAACGCAACTAGCCTACGGGTCCCATACGTCCCGCGGTTGAATCAAACGTCCGTTATTTCTTAAATAAAACAGATTTCAAATTTTCTTTTATCGATTTCAAATGAGAATAATATCCACGCACGTTAAACAATTCTACCTGGATAATATATTTGGATTAATTGCAATAATCATAACAATGCCGATAAAATCAGAACTTTAGATTTTATTATTTATTTGTTTTTGTCAAATCTTTTTCGCTACACCACGATGCATCGGTTATCGGCTGGCACGTCTAGTAGTAGCCGCCGACAACCTATCATTCAGAAGCTACGAATTTAATTGTTTAATTGTGTCAACCTAACACGTTTATTGGTTTCAACATTTTCCGAGTACAAAAACTACCCGAAAAGTAAAAATAAATCGTTCAACGTGATTGGACGACTTTGGATTTACAGACTAGTTTTGAAGGCTTTACGTCTTAATCGACTTCTTCCACACGCATTGTTTGTTGCAACGTACGTAAATTGCAAGTATGATTTAAAATATTCTGTATTTTAAACACATACGTTCGGGATCCTTAAACTTGCCAAGACAAACGTTTAATAATATGCAAACAATTCGTTTAACAATGAAAACTTGGCATCCATTTGGATATCATTTCAACTATACAATTGGATTTTTACTGATTTTCGATTTCATCACTATATATCTAATTTGTTCCGAATCGCGTAGCACTAGCCTAATTTAATCAGCCGGTTTCAGCGAGTGCCAAAAATTGCGATTTCCGGACACTAGTCCAACTAGACGCACGGAATTCGATGTACTGCTATTCTCTCCGGTAACCCGAGAAAATGCAGCCCAGTAACGTAACTAGTCCCTGAGACGTGGGTAGTCGAAAACGGCTCGAAATTATTCGTGTCCTTGTTACGGGCAAAAGCCGAAACCGAGCAAGTCCCGGAAATGCCCGGAAACAACGCGAAGTGTCCACGATACCCGGGCAAAACGTCATGTTTGGATGTTCGCCCGGACAGACCTAGCCGTGACCAACCTCATTCGGGCAAATCGGTAACGTCCACGCATTTGTGTTATGAATGTACACACAATTAATTATAATAAACAGTAGCCGCCGAGCTAAGTTGAATTATTTGTATTAAATTATCGCGCTCCATAAAATACCATCGGTTATAAACAATAATTTCCGTACCGGAGAATTTAAGAAATCAATGAGAGCCTCTTTTAGATATCGCGACTTTTGAATGCGGTTAACCTACGCGGTTTTTTTTTTTACTGAGTGAACGATGACGGGAACAAAATATCTTTGTCGCCGGAACCGTACGCCCGACGGTCCGGCCACGTTACCTCGTTTCGTTTTTGCCCGGACGCGATCCGCGGCTAAAACGCGTACGACCATCGACCCTTATCGCCACGATGCCCGTACCGTAGAATACGAACACCGGTCGTGCGGCGACGGGAGTTTCTAATTTAGGGACAACGTCGCGTAACGTCTGACCGTCCGCGCGTTCTGCGTCGCCGTTCGGCCGGTACAGTACCCGCACGCGAGCGCGTATTGCCGTTAACGTCCGTACCGTCGCGGTCGCACTGTTATCAAACGGTCTAATTGGCGACGGGGTGGTTTTTTTTCCCTACGCATCCCCGCGCGTTATTACCGACGCGGCCGGCCGTTTTCGTCGCGCGCGGCGTTCTTTCGTTTTCCGCGCGATCCGACGGTAACCGGCGACGGCGTCCGATTGCGCGGGCCAATAATAACCGTCGCGTCCGCGCGTGTCGGCCGCGACAACGTGATTGCCGCGTACGCGCGCGCGTTTCCCAAAGGCGGCGTTCGGTCCTCGCGCGCGCACGCGACGAATCGGACATTTTCCCCGGTGGTAAAACGCCGGTCGCGACGGCCGTGCCTCGTAAATTGTCGGACGTAAACGGCACTCTGAAAACTGTACAGTGTACAGGTACGCGTTGCACACGCGCATTCAGGTCAAGGAAACCGCGGCCCGGGGGTCACCTACGCGCGGGCACGTACAATACGCCTTTGTATTGGGCGCCCGCCGTCTATTGTACCCATAATGGCCGTCTCCTAAAATTTTAACGGGGGAGGGGGGGGGGTTAAAGAAAAATTAAAATCCGCCGTTGTTATTGCGTAGGCGTGTTAAATTATCGCGCGAAGGCCTGGAAACGAATTAAAACGTTCCGTTTTTTCAGAAGAAAATAAAATAGTAATTTCTTGAAAAAAAAAAAATAATAATAATAATAATGCAATTATTATAATATGTACGCGCCGCTTTCCTAAACGAAAAATAATTACGCCGTCGTAAAAAAATTACATTACGCGCCGAGTATATTTTTGCAATTAAAAAAAATTCGCCGTGGAAAATATGATAATAATTTTAATGATAATATTTAGGTATATGTAGGTACAGACGATGACTATGCGAGATACCAAAACGTGTTGCTGAAAATGTTAATTAATTTTGTAATTATTATGTTACTGTGTTACACGTTAAACACACATGTTAGAATTCCGTCGTATATTCGAAGTACGCCCATTTATACAGGGTGTGTTTGCGTGATCGCAAAGATGACGAAAAAGTGTATAGACAAGTTATAAGTAACTCTTTTTGATAACTTATTGATAAAGCTAGCTAGTTGAAAAAAAAAAATCGAATGACTTTGGGTCAAACGGGAAACAGTATTTTCAAATTCCGTTTATTTTATACGGTTGTTAGTTATCATAACGATTTCAGTTTCCATATGATAAAACACATTTTTCGGGATAAATGAAAACAAACAAATAGGTGTGATATCTGTAGAAACGACCTCTGGGCATTTGAAAATATCTGTGGTTAGGTCATTCATTTGTTCCATATTACTCGGTGGATAAGGGGCAAATGGACATTTCGGTATACATTGGTTTTATACGGTTGGACACATGTTACCACCGCTCATTGTTAAGCAATCAATATCGTTTCCAATTGCCCCTTTGGCCGTACTGAGAATACCGAGAAAAATCTCAGTATTCGAAATTATCGGCTTTAGCTACACTTAAAAATTCCAAAAAACACACGCGAAATTAAATCAAAAAAATGGTTCGAGCACGATTGGTGAATCACTCTGTATAATGAATTAAAAAACTGCGTACCCCGCGCTGCGGACGTTCGTCCATTCGTCCGTGCACAGTAGTACAAATCCGGATTTCGTGGACTTTGAATGACAAGAATATCGATTTCGGATCTGGGCGTGCACATAGTACATATGCTTAGTTTTTTAACTGAAAAACGCGCGATAGAGTTTAAAATCAACGTTTCCGAAATCGTTATTACCGTCGAGATTTGACGAACCCGGATCTTTCCCACTAGAAAGAAATTTCATAATAATGTTACGTCGATCCGGCGGATCGAAAAGCCACCGATCGGAGCACCCGATTTTCGGATCATGTTGTTCGCCCGGTGAGACGTTATTGTGGTCCGGTTATTTTCGGGGTCGTTTTGGATCAGTTTTGCAACGAAAAAAAAAATAATAATAATAATAATAAAAAAAAAATTATATACAAATATCCGCCCTCCTTGCGCGCCGACGCGCGGTCGAATTCGCATTGAAATTCGTCAAGCTTTCGACGAAACACCGCCCGGGCCTACGGCCAATGCGGTTCGAACGGAGCGGCTAGACACGTTCAAAAGTGGCGGGAAACGAGTATGAAACGGTCAGAGGCGCATTGTCGCAAAATGGCGGTCTCCTATTTCGGGGAAAGTCCGACGAGGATAATGTTCTCGTTCGCCGCGGTCGTACGACAATTCGTCCGGTAATACGTGCGTACATCGCACGGTCGTCACGTACGGCGTTCGTTCGGTCGCGTAGCGAAACAAATTTAAAACGGTCGGCGCTTTCACCCCCGCCACCCCACCCCACCCCCCCTCCCTCCCGCACACTTGGTACCGCACGCGGATTATTGCGATAATAATAACGCGCACAGGTAAGTAAGTACTTCTATACCCATCCGCCTGTACCGTAGCACCCGCCTACGCCTATGTACTCACACGGTGCACTCGAGCACGCGCCGGCCCGCGTGCGTTATACGAGTTGCGTATTATTGTTACACGCGTATAGTTACGTTTGCGCAATGCGCGTAAACGCGCGAGCGCACACGTGACGCGATAGCATTCCGTAAATAATCGAGCGGGTACGGTACATCCGTCACGGAAACGTCGTAAAGGAAGAAAAAAAAATAAGAAAAAGAAAAAGAAAAACTGATGAAAAAAAGCCGAACGACGGCCGTGACCCGCGCGTGTGCGGTGCGTATCACAGAATACGACGTCGTTTCGAACTTTCCGAACGATACCTGTCCGAAAACTCATACTCATATGCGAGTGCATCTTCGAACGCGATTTTATTACGCGGCCGCGTTTTCCGATAACATACACTTACCCAATACTGTAACGCGACTGGAGACCGGGGCAATATTGTATTGTGCGCTGTGAAACGGATACCGATATTCACGATACGCGTAGGTACTTATTTGCATTCGAAAATCTGTACTGGCTTGAGAAAAAAAAAAAATCAGTAAACGACAATTTGTTTAATACTGTGCAACCACACGGCGGCGGGCATCCGTTTGTTTTCGAGTAGGTATCGTACCGTCGACGTGTCCGTACATACAATAGATAAAATGAAAAATTATAGTAAATTATACGAACAAAAACGGTACACACGAATATTGATAACAATTAAGACACGCACGATCTCCCGTGAAGACGTGTAAAAGCCACAGTAGTTTCACGGTCCGGTATACACCGTGTACCTACTATAACAGCCGTGCGATAAATTCATTTTTTTTTTTTCTTTATAATACGGTAGAAATTATCGTGAAACGAATTGTTTTTTCTAAATTAACAAATTACATGTTCGCTTATCGATAATTTGACCGTGATATTAATGTTGTTGATCGACACATGATAATTTTCACTTTTACTGCACGCGTATATAAAATATTGTATTATTTAGATTTTAAAACCAAAAAGGGTTCGTGCGTTTACAACGAGTGTATACAATATGTACAATATGCATTGTATTCAAATAAAGAAAAATGTATGCCTTAACCTGCCAAATATTCATCTATATGCAAAATTATTGCTCTATGAAATCAATTTCATTTGAAACGCCCACATATCAAACCCTCGTGCTCACGCATGAACATGTAAATTCATATAATTTCAGTTTCTGCACGTGACAAGGTAACAGACACAAACAGACCCGTCAGCATAAACACGTGTTTTCCCTGTCACTGTGTCGTATGTTCCTAACCGTAGACTTGGAAAAAACGGTATACAAAACTTATTGCTATCGATTCCGTGCATCGATGTGGAAGAAACGTATGCCTAAATTAAATAATGGACAGCGTCTAGAGAGAGACGATAAAGAATGAATGAGAAATGAGAGCGTTTATACCGTACACCTATTACCATAGGATATCGTACCGCACGTGATCACACTCCGTTATTTAGCTCATGCAAACGACATAACGAATGAAAAAGAAAACATAGCCACATTTGAGCCACATCTCTGTCACTCTGTGTCGTCCTGAGACACTGTCCATTAGTTTTGATGGTGTTAATATTGATCGAAACGATTGCATTCATCTTCAGAAGATTTTTTTTTCCTGTTATCGCGCGGTAAGAACATTTCCAAATCCTTTCTATCTAATCCTTTTAATTAAATCGTCTAATTTCCCATATGGTTTTATCGTTTATTTCAAGTATTGGGCGTATTGTTGATACGCTTGCGTTTTTTTTTTTTTTTTTTTTTACTAGATGTAAACTATTCACGACGAATAACCTGTTTATCCGAATTTAAAATATACTTTAATCTCTCGTATACAGTCCATTTTGCTGGCTTTGAAATTCCCCGAATTTTTAGACATGATCAAATAAAGTCGACTCGGCGGGACCTAACCTATAGAAAACAACATTATACTTGATACTAATATAATAATAATCACCTCGGGACGTATTCAATAAGGGGTGGACGACGAGCCTTCGGGCGGGACCTTTGCAAAGGTTTAGGCGTTTTCAAAAAAAAAAATAATAATAACAAACAATGTAAAACAAATTATTCGACCGTTGCGCAAAGGAAAGCGCTTTCTTTTTTTCTTTTTACGACCACGTCGCTGAAAACAATTAAAAAGGTCTTTTATATTACATTGTACGCCGCCATCGCTGCGTTATAAGGTCGCGCTCGGTAACGGGTTTTTTTTTTTTTTTAACGAGAGTGAATATTATTATACAAGTAGGGTGACGAAAATCCAGAAACGAAAGTAGGAAATGCGAATAGGTATAAAATAACGGTCAAAGAAACCAAAATCGAACATCCCGAAACCGCCGAAGATGTACATACGCGTTTTTTTTTTTCAAATCGACAAAACTCGTATTTTTTGTCGGTTTTACGATGGATTATCGTTCCGAAAATTGGTGTTTAAAAAAGATTAAAATAATAAAAACTTAATGATAACGAAAAATTAATAAAATCGGTTGCCAATGACGACTGTTCGTTTTTTAATCTTTCAATCTTTTTTTACTAAAAAAGGACCCTAAAGATTTTCCTCGTCATCTCAAAGGTTAACAAGAACTTTAGAAAATGACTTCCCTAAAGTACTGCCCGGAGAAAATTTCCTTTCAGAAAATGGTCTAAAATCCGTATCATACGTATCGCATTAAGCTTTCCGGTGGAAAAGGTTCACGTAAAAAAAAAAAAAACAAACGCGTTTGTAAAACCAATACGTTCTTCGTTACGCTCAAAGAGACGAGCGCGCCACAGTTTATTCACGGCGATAGCGCGTTAATTCGAAAAGGCTGTGCTGTTTGTGTCGTGTCGCTAAATGTTTTATTCGTTCGGGGGTGCGGTATAGCGCGGGGGGGCATCGTTAATGACGACCGCTGGCCGGAGAGAAGAGTCGCTCGGCGCGCAGACACGACGAGGCGAGAGTGCGCGTTTAAAATATGGGCAGGGGCAACGGGAATCGCGCCGAATGAACCGCAAAGCGTGCATACAGTAAAACGATAACAGTTTGCCCGACGGGGTCCTCTTCCCCGCGTTTTAAATGCAATATTATTACAGGGGTCACGGCAGAGTATTTAACAACACGCCGCCCGGGGACGTTTATGGACGCCGCGTTTTCGAGCGCCGCCGTGCCGTGTGCGATTTCGCCGCGTACCTGTATGCGAATACGCAGTTATAATGTGACGAACAAAACGAATCGGCACTAGTACAGTAGACGGCGGAGACGACGGGGAGCTCCGAGGGGGGATGGGGGGGGGAAAGGTTTATGGAAATTAATATCAAACAGTCGTGTCCGTACAAAGAAAACTCTAAACCGGTCGAGTTCACCGAGTTGCCGACAGCGAAACGGATTTGTCGAGCTAAATAGTTCAAATTCTCACCGTTGACGAACGACAAAGCGAGTTCAAAAAGTCGAACTAAGACTACTAGTTACCTAATAATTAAAGTGAGCCAAATATGGTAAATATAATACACGGAAATAATACAAACGCTACTAAAAAACTATTCTTAAACGAATAATCAACCGGCATTGATTCAGTTTTAAATCTTATATCTTATTATTTGCGAAAAGGCGAGCCGTGTAAAAATACGTTTTAAATATAATACGCCACTCTTGAGCAACTCCTGAATCCCCGCCTCTCGTGTGCGAAAACGAACAATATGCGATTTTTTCGCGCCAGAAAAAAATATGTCTATGTTTTTTGTCCGTGATCATCGGGAATGAACTGTGTGAAAATACCCGAATAAAGCATACACTCGATTACTCAAAAGCAACGATTGATGACGATATCCCAGTGACGCCGCGTATCGTGTCGTGTCCACGTTATTTACAATATAATAGTTTAGTATCATGTTGACGATACCAAAAACAATGAATTACCCGATCGTTAATTGCCAAGAAAAAACGATGAGATCATCCCGTCTCTGGAAATTTCCTTGTTATCTAGGTATCGGTCATCGAGATTACGTCAACCAATCGGAATACGGTAAAAGCACGCGGCACCCGACGTCCATTACGAATTGTCGCGTTCACGAAACGTGATCCCCCTGACCCGACGACCCAATGGAGTGTATAATATACGCGTACGAGCATATACCTGCCATATACCATCTGTATGCGTTTTTGCGTTTAGACGGTCTTTGGTATAACCACAAAAGCGATGTTCGCATCACGACTTCGCGGTCTTACGACCATTATGCCGATCGAGTGTCTACAATGACGATTGGCGGGCCTTACATCCCACTTTCCCCTCTAAACGCAGAAGACAATGAACGCAAAATATCAATTCATTAAAAATCATATTGTTTGTACCTATTATACCTATATATGGGCGACCCAAATTACTGTATATTTTAACATGTAGATGACGATAAAAAAAAATGACTAGGTATCTTCTAATAATAAATTATCACATCGCTAAAAACGCGAAAAGCTTAATATTAACTCTGCCTATTACAGTATACCTTGAATTCAAATCAATGATCAGTTAACGATTTTGATTTATTGGTCACTTAATGACAATTTCCCATAACTCATCGTTGGTTAACGTTTAATTAAATAAAGCCCAGAAAGAGTGAATTTTTTTTCAGTCCACGGGCCCCGGGTTGTGCCGCGGTACACCTGGCACACCCCGTACTTATACGTCCTCTCATAATCGGCTCGGTAACGTGTAACAGAAATTTATTATACTACCCAAATTCGAAAGAAGAAAAAAAAAAACCACCAATCGGCACCGAAAACATAACGATATAATAATACACAGCGTCATCAGCGAATAATCCGTGTCTCGATTTTATTATACCGAACACGGCGATCGTTATCATGATTATTATTATTCGGTATTATAACGGAATTACACATATTTCTTCTTTTTTTTTTTTTTCGACATTTAAGTTACGTTTTTATTATCACTATATTACATAGATTCCTGCTCAAACGCTCGCGTAAAAAGGTTTTTTTTACTTGGGCACTATAACATTGTACGCACAGGTAACCGGTTTCTAAATACCGAAATCATTATTATCGTCATCGTCCGGTATATGACTCTTTATATAAATATGTTATTATCGCGCGTTAATACACGCGACCGGTCGTTAGAAACTGTGGAAAAAATGCGTTTTTTATTTTGATTTATCCGTTTGGCGGTACCGCACGGGCTTTTACGCCCTGCTGCAATATTATAACATGTGGTGCCCATCGGGTAAACCTTATATATAATAATGTACGAGTGTACGACGACTAAAAACTCGTGAGATCCGTCAGCAGGTGGTCGTCGCCGGCTTGCTGTTGCTATACTCGAGTAATATTGGTATAAAATAAAACGATATTGTATTATTTTTATATTTTTCGGAAACTGTGTCGTATTGTTTAACGCGTGCACTCTGGATAAAAAAAAAACTTTTTAAAAGTAATTTATATTGACATCCAGTCCGTCCTAAAATTATTATTGAAATCAAATAACTAGCTGGTATACCTAAAGGTACGTTATTAATTATTGTTGATTTATTTATCATTCTCATTTAATTCCTTCGTATTATAGTGCTTAGTTGAGATAAGGTCAAATGAAGAAGTTTATAACACCATTGGAGAACCAAACATAACAGGGGTGATTCAGATCAAAAGACTCGTTTGTCTAGGTCACGTAATAAGGTCTAGAATGCAAAAGAAGTGCTGAATTGGATATCACAAGGAAAGAAGCTCTTAGTCAAACCTAAACGGCGATGGTCTGACAAATTTGCAAAGGATTTGGTAGCACTGGGAGTGGAAAATTATTAGGAGGTAATACTAGACAGACAGAAATAGAAGGAAGTGTGTGATGTAGCAACGGGTCTAAACGGACCCTGAAGCTAAAATAAGAAAGAAAGATATATGTAGATAGGTACCAACACATGAAATTATTGATATTCTCGACTAAAAACTAAAGAAATTTGAGTTTAATTGAGCGTCAAACATTTCAGCTACCAGTGTAATTAAGCTCGAGTTATCAAATACTCTTCGACTAATCACAGACAGGTACTGATTTGTCAGCAACCATATAATTCGATTTTCCCTCAAACGTTCCACCATCAAAGATAAACTTGACAAGCCCTCACTCAATTTCAAAGCATCAATTCAAAATTTTACTTTCGAATCTCTGTTGAACATAGCCAACAGATCCATTATTTCCCCTATGGATTCAGAAACTATCCAATAACATTCTAAATTGTTTAACTTCAAAGACAACTCCATCAAACTCCGCATACACCTCCAACTCTTTATCAGAAGCAGCCGTTTAGCACAGTAACAACAAACAAAGCAGAACGAGAAATAATAATTTGAAAATAGATAGTCATAATATAAATAATACTAAAAACAAAAAAATAAGGTCAAGGGGGGAGGGGAAATTTCTTCCTAATCTCTCTAATCTCCCATCCCCATTTTTACCATTGGCTTTGGATGTACAGATTTTATCGATGGCTATGGGAAAAAATTCGCGAGCGTCGTACGAATGATCGACAGACGAAAATCGGCGCCAATCTATCGGCAAAGTCAAATATTATCAAATTATATCGGTCCGACATCATTACTCTGCGGGCGTACCTCGCCGTATGGTTTTCGCCGCCGTACGGGGGTATCGCATGACGAGCTTACATTTTCTAGAGGATAATATAATATACGAAATGTGTCAATATAACGTCAGCCGATCTATCTATATCTACTGAAAAATAATAAATATAATACACAACGCGAGGATATTATGAAAATGCGCGTAATTTATTACCTAGGTATTAAAGTGTATAATATACTTCACGGACAAAATAGCGGAAAGCTGCGTGTCCCGGGAGGTCGTAAAAATGAAAAAATATAAAAAAAAAATGTTGTCAGTTTCTTTTCTTCCTTTCTTTTACCCGATGACATGCAAACACGTCATTTGAGTCGGTCTATATATAGGTAGGTATACGCATTATCGATCGAGTGTCGTTATAATACCACAACATAATTACATTAAGCCTGCGCGTCTACATGACGATATTAAGTTATACTATCGCGGTAGACGTGTCAAAAGAGCGCTGAGAACTATCGTGAAAGCAAAACTATATTAGAGTTTTTCATCTGACTGCACTCGTGTACACTATTCGTCTGCTATCATCAGTACGGTATACAACGCAATTTCCGTATGACGGCGTAGTGTAACGCTTATCTATACACGAATACAAAGTAAACTGTTCGGTGGATTTTGACGGTGCGGTTATATTTAATGAGTATTTTATATGCGAGTACACTTAAATTAGATACTGTAATCGAAATTGATGTTATATTACGATAACACGACAATTATTATTACCTTTCTGGTCCAGCCAAGGATGGATTTATTTGGAGAGTGAAGACGAAGAAAGAATATATAAAGCCGAAAAACATTGAAATATAGTGATTTGAACGTACCGAAAGTTATCAGAAGAGGAAGACTGCGCTAGACTACGATTGACCATACTCGAAAGGACCAAAACCCGCTGCTACGTGCAGTGATGAATCGAAATTCTGCAAGGAAAAGACCTCTGGGAAGACCAAGGATGTGGTCTGAAAATTCCAATAAAAGGATTTAGGAAGTAGTTATAATTGGAGCATTAGAAAGAGGTTTGGCTGTGAGACGAGACGGTCCTAAGAGACCCAACAAACCCAAGAAGAAAATAGATATGTTCCACTTCGTATTGTATAGTAACAGGTACGCTCGTGGAGTTTGGTATCTGCACTGACCACATATGTAGTGCACATCATGAGTGTAGTCAGGCGGAAAACACTTTATAAATCACAATATCACGGTCAGAGCGAATGACCTACTTTCAAAGTTAAAGTTAAAATATTATCCATGTTTTTGCGTTGGCTTTTTCAAGATATTTAATTTTTAAAACGAGACGTGAACATTTTTAAGTTGTAATACTTTCAAACTCGTGCATAAGTATTGAAATAGGTAATGTAAAAAAACTATTGCATAAAGACGGATAATGTTCTAAATTTTAAGTTTGATAGTAGATCAATTCACACTAATACTGAAGCTAACAACACCAGTTTAGTTCTGCTGAACGTCAAGTTGCTATGTCGCAGTCGACCAGAGATACAAAACGAATAGCGCGCTAACGTCTTCTCAAACGCAATTGAAAATATTGTGAATGTCATTCGGAAATCTCGAAACCGATTATTAAACTCCGATTGAAATGTCGAACTATCGCGGTACAGCGTAGGTAATCAGCGTTATTCGCGACCCGGACCGTTACGATGGTAAATCCCGATATCGAGCTGGCCGTAATCGCCAAGCCGCGGACGCGGCCTAGGCCCTCGGTCGCATTTGCGCCCGGAAACCCCTCGGGCACCAGGACTTATAAAATATCGCCGTTTAACTACGGACTGTCTTTTGCGCAGCGATTTAATATACGCAGTATTGTTTGTACTAAAGTTGACTATTGACGACTGTAGTTACAAAAAAAAAAAAAAATTATTATCATTTATTATAGAGTGAATTTGTACACAAATAACTGAAAACTCAAACGACTCTGTAAATCACTTTTGTGAGTACCTACACATTACATTCGTATATGTGGCCACGAGATGCATTGTCATTTTCAGAAATATTATCGATCCGTAACACCGACTCCCGACCCGATACCGCATTGATTTTCACGGCATTTGAATTGTTCGTCTAGTGTATAGGTCCTTAAAGCAAACGCTCCAGAGGCCCTTTGGTGTGCCCTTGTGCGACACCGGTAAAACCGTTATCGCGCGGACCGGCTGTTATCGATAGTCGCCACTAAACAGGTACCCTTCGTTCGGACTTCAGTTTTCAGGCCTTCTTCGGCCCGTAACGGAAAATTTCCGTTTCCGCCGATCGTGCACCGCGCGTCGTTCGCGCTGCACCATCGAAGCGGTCATTTCCGTCCGTCCTTATTGATTATTATTTAAAAGCCTGCGCGCCGCAAATATTGTTTTATAGTCACGGTCTCTTATTGTTCACGTTATTTCATTAAAATTAAATTTAAAAAAAAAAAAAAAAAAAAAAAAACGTTAAAAAAACAATGGGCAAGGTTTATTTTCGTTTTGTTTTCACCAAACAAAAATGCAGTCGAATAATTGTGTATTTTAATGGGAATTCGAGGCGGCGGACGTTTCCAACAAAAAAAAAAAAAAATTAAAAAAAAAAATACAAATGTATACCTACGGTTTCGTTTTAATACATTGTTATAATTTTATCTGCGAATCGAGTTTTTTTTTTTTCCACTTCACTATCGGAATCCGTTTAACCGCGTCACAAAAACCGCGCAATAGAAACTCCTAGAAAATAAATTATTCATACGGTTTGCTGTAATAACGACGATTCACAACGCGATAAATATTGTCGTTCTCGTATTATCGTTACGATTCGCCGCAACACACGAATAGTCTCCATTGGTATTATGCTAATTATTATTATTATTATACTGTGGCAACACAAATTATTATTTTCGAAACGGCCGTATGTTACATGAAGATTTTCGAGTAATTATAAAACGCGAAGAGAACGAACAGCGTGTACAGGGTGATTCTTCGGTCACCGCAAATCAACATTTTTTTTTTTTCTCCGGTCGTCCGATCTTGTTTACACGTAATAAACCCCGAGACTAAGGTATCCGAACACGAATAAAAGGACGTAGGAAAGTCCTGAACGAATTTATCGTTTAATTAAGTCTCCGTACGTGAAAATTGCCTAATGCATTACGCGTCGAACGGAGCGACGGACGGTATAAAGTATTATACGTATAGGTAATAAATTAGGTTTTGTTTTTTTTTTTTTTTTTTTTGTTTATACAATTCACTACTTCACCAGACTCGACTGTTACAATAATATATTGTTACGTTTCCAATGTATCACCGCTGCCGGTTCGTGACAAAATGATCACCCTGTACAAAAACTATAACTTAGTTCGTGCGCTCGTTGAAGTCTGCGATGCGGACCCCCCGCGTTATTTTCTCTCTCGGTGCGTTCCGTCGTGTGCAGTATCATCATTAGCTTCGGTACGATTAATCGAAAACAAAAAGGCTCCACGAATATTAATAACAAGTAATCCGTACCTATTATATTATAATGTAATAAAACGGTTAATTTCGTTACTTCATCCACGGGTAGTTTGATGTTTTAGATTCTGAGTTTAGTGAAGAATGTATTGGCTTTACAAAGATGTTTATTTTTTTTTATGTGAACACTTTTTTCACCAGAAAACTTGACCCGATTGTCAAGTGCTGCACTTGACGAAAAGCACCTTTTCTGAAAGAAAATGTTCTCTGGGTGGTACTTTAAAGAGGTCAATTTTTCAAATTCTCATTAATATTCCAGATAACGAGGAAAATCTGTCATTTGCGACCATTTTTATTAATTTTTTTTTTATTATTATTAAGTTCTTTATGGGCCATAGCCCCCCTAGACAACAAGCTACCTATAAATAAAAATTTCTTTCAGAAATCTGTATAGAAGTTCAGCGTTGGTAAATTATAATCACGGCCGCTGCAGATGGTGTTGTGCGATGACATCACGGGTCACATTGACTGACTGACGTCTGATCGCGTTAGTTGAAAGTATAATTTTTGGACCGAAAGGATACCCCCTCCCCCCCCCTATTCCAAATCCGCCACTGCGTTCTGTCCTCAAGGCGTCTTCGGGAACGTCCAAACTGCGTATCGGTAATAAGCCTATGCCTGCAATGTTCTTATGGCTCAGTATATTTTGAATCGTTTTCAATAACCGTAGATAAAGACAAAACAACCGAACACGAATGGGAAAAAAATCCTCGAGATGGCCATTCGGCCCTATACGCTCGACTAGACTGTACGCACGTGTATACATATATATATATAGAACGGGAAACAATCGCGCGAGACGGTTTCACAACGGCCCGTCGTCGTTAATGAAACGATATTGTGTTGCTATAGTTTTGATGCGCGACGTGCCTCCTTTTTTTCCGGTCTCGTCGTCTTCAATCTTGTCAGCGTGTACTTAGGCGAGTGTATACGTGTATACGTGTACAAATATACCGGCTCGTATAATGCGTAGCGTATATATATATATACGTATGTATTGTACACGAAACGATTCGCTCGGGAGTTTATTCCCCTAGCTGCTATTCATGACGCGCCCGTGATATTAGTCATTACTTATACGGTATTTTTAAAGGCTTCGACCGAACGCGCCGTCCTGTGCTGTGCCGTATACACAAAACGCGTAATCTCTAGTGACTCCCGAGTACGTACATAATATATAATAGCGTGTAGTATCAGTATTATAATAATATAGCGTATAGAACACAATCGGGCGTAAAAATCGAGAGAAAACCGGGGGAAAAAAAAAAAAAAAAAAAAACGTTGCCGAGTTTATTTGAGCGTTTCGTCGCGAGCGCTGCGCGTGCAACTGCGGGGTGCTAGGTGAATAATATAAAAGGCGCGTATACATTAGACGAGTGTAAAATGTAAATTCCGAACACGGACGTATACAATAAAAACGAAATAATATTTATGTAAGTATATATATATATATATAATGTAATATAATGTATTCCTGTATTATAATATATAGAAGTTAAACGTATATATTTATACGTATGTAAATTTTTACATCGGCGCGGCGTGACAACGCGTGAAAATAATACGCCGACACGGGATAACGCGGCGTAGTGCGAGTCGGTGCGTGGAAAAAAAAAAAAACTAATAATAATAACAGCATAATTAATTTCACGGGCTGCGAACCGGACCGGGAAGAACTGGAACGCCTGCGAAAAGCCATTAAAATATCGCCGGGAACCGCGCAGCCGAATTCGAATGCGTTTAAATCGCTCTCGAACGAAATGCGTCGGGTTTTCGTTTTACGAACGGAAATCATCCGCGTTTCGGTGATTTTTTGATAGATCGGTTTGGCCGGTGTTTACTAACATTCGTATACTCCGCGCGGGAACGCACGAATGCACTCCAAGAGTCCGTGGTGTAATTACGGCCATTCGTCTTTGAGAACGTTATTTTGTGCGTCGCACTGCGGTATTGATCTGCGAAGTTCAACGATTGACATTAACGTACGCGGGTGATTGAGCCACGACTTTAGACGGGCGATTCACGGGTTGCCCGCAGCCACGGCAATAATAAGGCGTCCGTCACGAACCGAGATAATACGGATCGGCGACGGTGTGGACATCGAACGCGTCGCCCTTAACCCGGACAGCGGGCAGACAGTGATACCTAGGGAACGGATTTGTATACGCGCTTAAAGTTCACAAATAAAAAAACCGTCGTAGAAGCCCTTGAAAAAACCACTTTGAAAATAATTAAAAGAGCAATAAAGGTAGGTAATAGCAATAATGGTGTTTAAAAGATTCCCCGTCTATTGTTTCTGACTAATTAAAAATAATTTTTTAACGCCGAAAAACGACAATTACAAAATAATAATAACGTATTTGTACGTTTTACGAAAAAAAAAAAAAAAAACAAACGCTTTATGTTAATCATTTTCCAGCGTTAGAACATTCTATTCGATAGAACCGTGAGAATGGAGACATGATAACCCCTTTACCGCTTTTGATTCCCCAATGATGTCGTTTATACTTTTCGCAACGCAAACGTACGGGTCGGTTATATTACGACGTAAATAACAACGTGTTAATTCGACGTAAACCGTGATTCGCGTTTAAAACCAAACTACATGATCACAGTCGTGGACGGGAACAAACGTAGACTACTCGTAATCAGGGCCCGGATTTTTATGCATTTGTATGTTTTGTTTTTTTTTTTTCTAACAGTCCGAAAAGTAGCTGGATAAGCTACACGTTTGAACTGTAGTCAATAGATCGTTTTCGTTTTCGTGTTTCGCATATTTTTACGATAAACAGCGAGTACGTATTTCGTACGTGTTCGGTGCATACAATTCCGGGCCCTCTACTCGTAATAATCGTCCGTGATCGATCGTTACGTAGGCGTAGGCGACGCTAGCCGTCCACAACCGTACCCGTGTACACTAAATCCAGTGGTCCGGGGAGGGGGGGAGGGGGAGCGTCGCACGTCCCGCGGACATCATGTCCGGTTCGCGCCGCACGTCAAAAACGCCAGCAGAGCCGCGCGACGGTGCCGTCCACAATCACTAGTGTGCAGCGTCAAGTTTGTAAATAATGGCAGGACCGCAGCCGCGTAATGTGCTACACGCGGGACCGATTTAGTAGTTCCGCCGGACATCCGCCGGGAGCGTTATAACATATTATTATCATAATGGCAACTCGCTTATTTTCGTATCGCCGGCTGACCGGCCGCGATAACAAACAGGTTGACCGACTATTGGTTATTTTGATAAGAACTCCCGTGTGCCGCGGCCGGCCGCAGTGTACGGTATGCCGTAGGGTCTAACGCGGTATGATAGTATGATACGAAAACAATACTATGATGTAGGCGTGTTACCCAAACGAAATCCCCGTCGTTTTCATCTTTTCGCCATCGCGCCTCGTTGCGATAAAAAAAAACACACACAATAAAACACCGTTTTGTGTATAATAACGTTCCGTGAAAACGGTTGGACACGACCGTTTCCGTCGATCCTGCGTCGTTTAGAGTGTTTAGACTTTCGATTGCCAGCAGCCGGCGGCTTGTCATCGTCAACCGGTCTCATTATGTTTTACTGGGCGGTAATGACGGCGACCCTAAAAATACCACACGCATACCAGTGCTGCGTGCGCCGGAGACGGTAATTCCGATTAACGGTTGAATACGTTATAGAGTTATTAAATTTATACCCGCGACCGACGATAAACCGTTTTTAACGAAACACGATTCTGAGCGAAGTCCGGCCATACACGTTTCGTGTAATTTTACACAATTCGTCAAAATGTAAAATATATAATCTGCAATGCTAAGGCGCGCCGTGAATATTTGTCCGTTTTTTTTTCCAGTTTTTACCGAGTATTTTGAAAATTATTAAATTTAACGCGCCAACGAGATTCGGAACACAACCAACGCGGTCTCTTATTTTCTTTTTTGATTGGAACAAGATTTATGGCGGAAAAGATGTTTACAGATGGAAAAAAAAATATACATTATAATGAAATCAATCAATTGGTTACATTTTAACGACCGCCTGAATAAAAATCAGGATTTTCCGCTAATCTGCTGTCCGATACCCCGTTTTAGGGGAAGAGAGGTACGGTCGCTATTTACGGTAGAGTTGGACGTTTTAAACCCGCGTTTGTCGGATTTAAATTTTGAAAACGTATTACGGTTATTTGCGTCTTTTACTAGAGAATGCGGTGGAATGTTGTTAATTTCAATTCGCTTTATCACAAATAAAACGCCAAATACTTTGTGCACGTTTCTAGAAAATTGTTCAGAATACAATAAAATCAAGGCCGTAACTGGGAAATAATTTCGGGGAGATGGGAGGAATTGTACCGCGAAAACCGTGTGATGTTCTAATTTTATTTAAAACCCCTCAGATACGGCCTTGAATTAAATCAATCGATTTTTTTTTACGATTTCCAGCGGAATAATTAAATTTCCGCCGCTACTGACACTACTGATAGAAAAAAAAAAACCGTTTTTAAATTAATATTGAAATCCGTAAAACCCAATTGCAGAACGGTTTTGTCAACAGCATTTTAGATCTTAAATCGATTGTAATGTTACGCTAACACGTGTCACCGGTTTCCTTAAGCTGGCGAATTCATAAATGTTACGATTAAAAAGAGTTTTATAAGCGTAGGTACACACATATAATATAGTAGTATTAAACAGTATACACGTGTAGAAAATTGCTGCGTACGTCGTCGTCATTGTGCACTTTATACATTTTATATACGAGTATAAACATTTTCTGCTCGAGCGAAAACGCGCAGCGGCTTAATAAATAAATAAAAAAATAAGAAAAAAAAAACTAATGATAATAAACACCCCTATATGCTAAATACGCTATTTTCTTTAAAGCTCCGAGTAATTTTAGGTGTATAATGCAAGTCTGCAATATAAAATATGTATACAAGGTGTCCCGCGCAGATATGACAAACGCAATAACTTTTGCTCTGATCGATAATTACATTTTTTTTTTTTTTTTTTTATAATAAATACCAGTGCGCTACGCTACGATTTTTGTATTTTGTATTATTATTTTTTTTTTTTTGGCGAAAAACTCGAAATTTAAACTTTCAAACAATTTGTTTTACAAAATCCAAAATAGCTATATTCAGTAAATTAATTTCAACACAAAATGTTTGATTGTAACCAATGTCGTCTACCGACATTTCGTTAATTGTCTACAGTTTCTTGAAATTTACAAAATTATTTTTGATTAGAAAACTTGTGAATCGATTGATATTATTTTAGTAGTAGCAATCAAAACAATTTTAAACCATGGTATACTTTAAAGAAAATTGTAGATCGTTATAGTGCCTGAATTTTGTTTTAAAATAAACGCATACAAAATGTCTTGGATTTTGTATAGAAAAACAAATAATATAAATAATTCAGTTTTAAAGAAATATAAATAGCCACGTAGCGCAAAACACTAAAGAAAGAAACTCTTTCGAAAAATATCGAACCGAACAAAAGTCATTTGTCGGGATTACCGAAGGACACCCTGTATATTTACGCTTGTGTACTAAATGAAGAATTCTAAAAAGAGAAAAATCGTTTTCCGTCCTTAGATACGCTGCAAGTACCTCGTATATAATTATTATACCGTTTCAGGAAGACATAAAAACATTAAATGCTTCTTTTTTTCTTTTTTTTCTTTAATATTTCACAACTGCAATATTCCTTATCGCCTTTTATGGTATAGGTATACAAACATTTTTATAAATTATGTACAGTTTTATGTATTATACACTCGCGAAGAATATTATTCCCCGTTCATTAATCACCGCGGCCTTTATGATAATATAAAAACGCGCAGTTGGGCGTGTATATTATTATTTTCGTACCTACTTGGAGGTTTTAACGCGCAGAGCAGATTTCACGAAAATAAAGAAGAAAAAAAAAGAAAAAAAAAAAGAAAAAAGCCAAAACCTTCTATATTATAATATTCGTATACACTATGTACACGGTATAGTATATACGTATAGTGATCGAAAACTTTTGGTATTTAAGAGCGCCGATGGATATAATATTATAGTCCGACAAAATTAATGAGAAGTTTTATTTTATGCATACACCCGAGTTTTTATAACGAATAAGCAGTATACCGACCGTTTTTTTTTTCTTTTCGAACTCCGATTTCCAATTACCAACTAATGTTTATACACGGTGTTATTAAAATCATTCGGGAAGGGACGTTTTTTTTTTTTTTTTCTCAATTATTATTCATTTTAATATCGTCTTGAAACGAACTCGTACAGCGGAGTAACGTTTTAACGCTAATTAAAATATATATATACACGTAATATCGTTTTTTATCGAGGAGTACCTAATCAATTAATTTAAGAAGTTTACTTATACGGTAACCATCAATCTAGTACCCAAATTGGTCGTGACACTGTTAAGGACGAGAATATTAAAAAAAAGACGGACATGCTTCGCACGTGGGTGCAGCCACTGTTGTAGGTGGAAAGTTGGCGAGGTAAGATACAGACGGGAATTTAATGTACACCCGTAAGCAACGATAAACCATTATACCATTAAACCACGATTCTGAGCGGAGTTCAGTAGATAGTGTTGCTTTGTCAACAATACAACTTATGGTACATATCATATTATGGTAAAATTATTACAACGATGTTGGTTTCCATGACAACAATGGTTGTTTAGAGGGATTTTAAAATGATAAAAACCCGATAAAAGCGAAGAATAAATAAAAACGGTTGCTGATGACAACCGTTTTTTAATCTTTTCATCTTGTTTAACCTAAAAAACCGGGTTTTCCTCATTATTATTCGAGATAATAATGAAAATTTCAAAAAATGACCTCGCTCCATTCAGAATCTAAACAACGTCTAAATAATAAAGAAT
This sequence comes from Cinara cedri, assembly GCA_902439185.1. NCBI lineage: Eukaryota > Metazoa > Arthropoda > Insecta > Hemiptera > Aphididae > Cinara > Cinara cedri. The sequence goes on along the minus strand of CABPRJ010000955.1, from coordinate 1,852,577 downwards.
CTATGAATAATACGAGCAGATAACAAATGTAAATTATCTCATTTATTTTGCCGAATATTGACATTTCAATGTCACACTTGCGCGCAGATCGATTTGAAATGTGCATTGCAGCCATTTCGCACCGTAAAACGCGCACACCGAAAGCGATTGTTCGTTTGGTACCGTTCTTCACTCACACACTAATGGTTATCACGTTGTTGTAAATGATTGCTGTGATATTATTATGTAATGGAAATCTCGAACGAACGAAAGACCCGCGTCACACAATGTCAAAACGCGCCTGAAATCCGTGTGAAATTTTCGTAATTAGCTGGGTAAGTGGGCTCGGGATTCTCGGCATTCTCGGGTGCAATTCAAGTTTACACAATAGTGTCATTATTATATTGTATACATCGCGCATAATGTATCATTTTGATTACGGTGTTGTTGTTTTGTCGCTTTCGTCATGTTTGTCTTTGAGGCGAGCACGTTCGGCGAGATTGTACATTTCGATACGTTCCTAGTTCGCTGCATAATATAAACGCGTTTACTGACCGGACGTTTAAGAAAAGGGAATGTCACCTTTCGTTTCGACGTGCGCACGCGTCGATGTTCCCATCTCGACACGTAACGCGACAAATGTCAACTTCCTAAAGTCTTTTACACAAGGTCGTTCGTTTAACGTAAAACACTATCGTTACTCCGCGAAGTATTGACACGAAAAAAAAAAAATTACACCGTTTCGACGGTAAATTTAAGAAATAAGTACATCGTTAACGTTATTTTTCGTCAACCTAATTGTCGGGGGTGAAACGACTACCTTTTTTTGACTTTCAAACGACAAACATTGTTCATATTGTCCACAGTTCCATAAACAAACGGGTTATTAGTCTGAATACATTTTGTCGGTGGTATTTGGATTTCCGTCAAGTCGTTGACGAGCCGTTCCACTTTTAAGTTTAACTAGACGGAAGAGTAGTGGGGTAACTTAGATTTGATTGTTTCTTAAAATGGTCAAAAAAAAAAATTAAAAAAAAAAATAGTTTGAAAAAAATCAATACTTACGTATCGATTCAAATAATGAGTTTTTTACGTTTAGCAAATCATCCTGCGCAACGTCGTCGGACTCATTTCGGTGCCATCAAATATAACGAAATTTTCAGCCGCCGAATCAAACGGAAAATGTCCAAACTTTTTCGGTCAATTTTAAATTGCTCTATATATTATTATTATTATATTCTTCTACGTCTTCGCCTTCATCACGCTCGACTGCAGCGTAGTTCTCTTATTATTTTCAGCCTCCCTATATCCATCACCGGTTCCTCGTTCTACGTGCACTCCACACAGTGACGCACGGACATCAATTATTGTAGTGCACGGTCTCTCGAGGGGAACGGCTGAATGGATATAGATTACGGGTGTGTATTGGTGACACCGGGAAATCTAAAAAGAAAAAAAAGTTTAGTTGGGTGGATACTTTTGTTAACTGCACGGTCTGTATGCGTTAAGTGCTCTCAACTAGTGGCCAGTCATTTGGTAGTATATAATCATAACCTCCACTAGCTCGCATTTTTTCTGTCGGTCTGTCTCTTACTCGGCTATCATACCACTTCCGCCCATCTGCTCGAAAAAACGCATTATGCTAATGAACCAACCGCACACCCTCCAGAAAAAATAACCAAAGACCCGTCCGTCGCAGTCCAACGTTATTATACTCCTGGTCGGTTATCTAACCTGTCCTAACCTATACGTTTTTAGAAACGTATTTTCGGACGTGACTAAAAACGAGGTTCGAACGCGTTTAGTGCAGTGCAGCGCGGGCCGGAGAAACGATACGTAAACAAATACAATATATTATTTGTCGTCGGTTATCCGGTTGTTTCGGATTTTTTAAAACCAGTATCATATGTACAAAAAAAAAACAAAAAAAAAAAAACGCACACAATAGAGATTACCGTTTATAAAAATAATTTTACGCTACCACTCAACATACCATAATATAATGTACCATGATAGCGGTTTTTTTTTTTTTTTTTCCATCGGCGGCGGCACGTTTATAATTATAACGAATACAAGACGGCGTATATTTTTATAATACGCGGCACACTCTCGATTTTTGTTTTCGACGCTTTCGTTTTCTAGTCGCGTATTTCTCCCCCCCCCCTCTCACCCTCCCGCTACGCCGTTACAATAATATATTATTATAATCTACCGTAATAACAATATAATAGAATAATATATAGGTCGGCGAATTATTTAACCGCTATATATATATACAATGTTACGGTCATTGTAGGAAAACCGAGCATTCTCGACAATTTAGAAATCAATAATTTCATTACTCCGGTTCAGTAAGATTATCACTCATTAGTTTAGGTGTAGAAAACCGTACGCTGGACTTCAAAAGGAAAGCAGTACGAATTCGGAAAACGGCTTTACAAATGTATACAAATCTCGCAGTACTAAATTTTTCCCGCTTCTCCACGATTACGAATCTCCGGTTGAGTTCAGGGCTAAGGATTTTATAAAGAAAAAGAGATCCGCAGATTTATTATTACTATTACGGATACTATACGTTCGATTTGTTTTGATGTTTTTAACTTTTGATCGTTTTAATTTCTTGTTGAAAACCATTCGTAACTTAATAGAAATAAAATTACTAAAAAAAAAAAAAAACCAATAGTAGGATCTTTTTTATAAAACGTATACCATTTGCTCTAAACTCAATTGGACAGCCGCAATTGTGGAAATGCGGTATGCTTTTGTTGTTTGATATATATTACACACGCGAGACAAACAGAAAGCGAATGTTAGAGATGTAGCCCCTATGATTTAAACGCCTTTTTTAATTTTAATTTACGAAATTTTGCTTTTTGTTTCCCTATCCATTAGTTATAGACCGTGACGGCAGATGCGGGTGTGGTGACATTCCCTAAACGGTTTTTTTTTTCAAGTCTTCCGACGTGTTAACATTCAATGAAAACGTTCTTTTGTGACCATAAACGACAGCGGTGGTTGGACGTGATTGTATATGCACATATTGTTAACTTGTTCTTCTTCTTCATGGGGTCGCCCAAACTAATCTCGAATTTTCTCAGTCAGCTGCTCTTACTTTCCAGCGTGATCTTCCATTTAGAGATTTTGCGCCTCTCCTCACCAAATTTGCACTTCATAAACGAAAGCGTCCATGAGGTATTTGTCCTTCCACAGATTCTTTACCATTACAGTAATCTTCTACTATGGACTGTATCTATAATACATGTTTTGTTTCTGATAGCGTCCTATCTGGCTCATTGGTTTTTACTGGTCTGAACATTTTTCTATGTATGTGTTTTTTTTACCGAAACAATCACGGTGTTCTTTCCTTCATTTTCCTCAATGAACCTAATATGGTTTCGTTTCACTTACACGGTTATTGAGCGTCATATAATAATATTGCATCTTCAGTTTCTCGTGCATATATTATTGAGTAACATAAGCTGAATTTGTCCGTGTCCGTGCGTTCGTACGCACTCTATTTCTCGAGCGGTTACGAATTTTGGAACGCGGTTTTCGTTTAACTATTTATTAAGCTCTAAAGAAGGTGCCCATTAGTTATCGCTTCGACAATCCGATTTGAATCGGTGTAAATTAACTGTAGAACCCGGCGAAATGTTCGAATTCCGTATCCGTTTAACACTTTTACACGAGACGGCGCGGCGGCGGACTTTGACTTTGCGAGTCCGACCGTTTAATACCCGCGAGTCGTGTGTAACAACGACCGTCCCCCTACGTATAGCAAATTTGCATAATGTTATTATACGACGCACACTCAACAATAGTAATAATAATAATACTATTATAGTGTGTGCGTGTGTGTGTGTGTGTATGTATGTGCGTTCGAGGTGATCCCATTGTGATATTCGTATATTATAATATATAGTATTTTACCGCCACCGCACGATCTGCCGAAAAAAAAACGACCATCCGACGATATGGTATACAACATAATACTATGGTATATTATGCCGCGATCTCCGCAGCATCGCCCGCCGCCGCCACCGCCGTTATTGTCCAAAACGATTTCGTCCTCTCGCCCATCATCCGCGCGCACGACTATCGTGAGCGTGACGACGACGGGACGGGACCGGCCGTTTATATTATACGCGGGTCCGACGACGGTCCTTAAAATAATAACAATAATAATATATTATAAATCTCGACCCTCTGGTTGTTCGCTCGTCCGGAAAGCGTTTTTTTGTTTTTTTTATTTTGTTTTAACCGACATCGAAAACGGAGGAGCAGCTTCCTTGTTCGACTTTGGACGATGGAACGATACGTTTGTGCCACAACTCCGTCAACCACACGCCTCGGATTTGGACGATATTTATTGATTTTGTTCGTTTAAAAAAGCATGAATTTTTGGCATGGTCTCCGTACGAATTCAATCGAAACGTGGCCGCGGACTTCGAAGATACTCCCATTATAGTGTAGTGTTAACAACCGTTATATTTTCGTTTTTACACCGAATCGATAAAATTAATTGATAGTGCATGGCGACCAACAGTGACGTATTGAGAGCAGATTTAAATATTCAATTAATTTTTTTTTTTTTAAATACAGACCAGACTTCAAAAATGAAAAAAAAAATCAAATATATACATTAATTCTCAGATCTTTTTTACCAGAAAATAAAAGACATAAAAATATTTGGCTGTCTATTCGAATAACACAGTAGGCACTACTTTATCAATTTGCACTTTTTTTTTTTTTTTATTGTATTTTTTGGTATTTAGGTACAAATACAGTTAAAATTTAAAAAAAGAAAACCGCAATTTACGACAGAATTGATTGGAATAAAATTGCTAGTAGAAAAGTTGTTCACGAACTTCTTTTGTTGAAGACTGTGAGTGGTTGAATGAGGATATTGACGCAATTGTTCTTCGAGCTTCGACCTTGGGTTTTCTTCTCAACGTTTTAAAATACATTTCTATGTTGATCTTTAGGTCCCGTTGTCCGTTTGTCATTGATTATCAATTATTCTAAGTTCACTCATGCAGAAAACACGGTCAAGGATTTAAGTATAGTTTTTGATACGAAATTAACGTTAAATTTACACATAAAAACATCTTGTCGCAAAACGCTAAATATTCTCGGTTTTGTTAAACGTGTTTATGCTCAGTTCAAATTAGTTACACTGATTGAAACAGCATTGATTTATCATTACTTACAGATATAAAATAAATAGCTTTATTCTCACCTCTCCCACTTTCCATCTAAAACGCACACGGTAGTAAAAGCTTTTTTTTAAAATTTGTTTCGTTTGCTTTCGATAACTTTTTTTTTTAAATTATTATTTGGAAGAGCAAATATTTCCGCAAGTCACATTTAACTTCGATGTTTGATTAATCTTTATGACATATGCATTAGTTGCGAGATCAACAAAAAAGTTTAAAAAATACAAATATAAATTTTCAGACGCTTAATAAAGTTTTTAGGAATCTGAATTTTAAAAATTCGAGTTTAATGCGACTTACCAAAAGTCTATCCTCTCCAGTGATAGTTTTGGCCAAACTTTAAGGGAGAGGCAATTTAAAATGTCAACCTCCCTCTCCCAAGTGTATACCGAAAATTATAGCGTCGGACATTGGCTCCACTAACCTTAGTAAGGCATAGACCGACAAAATTGACAGTGTAAAATAACACCTGGAAAAAGTCTAGAAAAAGTCAATATAAACATTCTGTGAAAATTTCAGGTTTAGCCGATTTACAACGAAAATAATCGTAGTAAAAAAAAAAAAAAAAAAACAAGATTTCTTTTTTTCCTAAAGCAAATAATAAAATCAAGTTCTCGGTGAATGTGAAGTATCGCTAAACCATCAAGTCGGTTTTGAGGCATCTTCGGTCTAAGCCAGGTTTTAGAATTAAGCATATTAAAATATGAAAATAAACAAGCAAAGTAAAAAAAATCAAATAACCGTTTGTATAATATTGCATACGTATTGTGTTTAGAAAGAAAAGGTCACGGGGGAGGCGATGGCCCCGTCGCTCCTCCCTAAAAACCGACCCTAATCGTCTTTCAAAACCTCTAAAAAAAACACCAAAATATAACTACGAGGCGTGAGAGTTTTTCCCGCAACGCGTGTTTATTCGCACGTAATATTAAATTTATTCGTTCGAATTTATCGACGGGACTCGTACACATCACGAAAATTGTATGCCTACTATATTCCCATTATATTTTTCGATTTATGATGTGAATAATAAAAAAAAAAAAAATCGGTTTTTTTTTGCTTTGGTTGACCCCGTCATAAGACACGCGACAACGACGACTGTATACGGTCTTCCGCGAGGGCATCTGCCCCGGCGTTATAATGTTGTTATTATTATAACATGGAAATTTATGCGAAACGACAGCAGTCCGGCGTTCGTTCATAATAATAATAAATTATTCATTCGCACGGAACATTGACCAATGTCGTTTTTTCATTTATCGCCTGGATTTCGACGTAAACTGATTACATTTTATTTATCGAGTATATTATAGCGCACGTATTAATCACGTTCGTCCGGTATTATGTATGTATGGGTTGATTTCGCAAACATTACAATTCTGATTGTTATTATTATTATTTTTTGAATTTTCAATTGTAGTGAAAGCTGATGTTTTCGAATACACAGATTTCTCAACGCACTTAAGGAGTGTCCCGCGATAATAAATACTTGAATTTTTCAAACGAGAACCTGCATTGAAAATTCCATAAATATACGCACTAATAAACGGATAATAAATCTCGGCGTTGACATTTTTGATTTTCCATCTACCCGTTGACGATGGCGCTATTTACGCCTCGGTATCGTAAAATGACTCGGAAACTTTTCGTTCAAATTTCGATAACAATACGTCGACATTTTCGAAAAGATCGTCCGGTCCGCAATTCGTATTAAACCGTCGTGTGCGGGTTCTCACAAATTTTGACGCCGAGTCAAATTGTCATCCGGCCGAATGATTAGGTTTTTTTTTTTTTTTCTCTCTCTCTCTCTCCGTCGCAATCCGGCGGTCAACAGGACGCCGCCGCCGGAGACGTCCACCGTCTCCGTCTTACGAACGCGCGAGACACGGCGTAGCACATTAACGTTCAGTAGTTAAACGCGTTCCCGTGCCGTTATAGTTTTAATATCGAGGCAAATGGTTTTAATTGCCGGGACGAGACTTTAATCAAGTAATTTGTCCGTCTCGGTTCTCCGCGCAGTTTTCATAATCATTAGGGAAAACCGGAAAATTTAAAAACGACTGGTTTACGGCGGCTTTCATTGCGTTAAATTTTAGATTCTGAACGGAGCGAGGAATGCATTGGTTTTGCAATGGTGTTTATTTTTTTTTTTTTGTGAACACTTTTTCTACCAGACGGCTCACTCCGGTTATCAGGTATAACATTTTTTCTGAAGGGAAACGTTCTCCGGGCGGTACTTTGAAGGGGTAATTTTTTGAAATTTTCATTAATATTCGAGATAGTGAGGAAAACCCGGTTCTTTAGGTTAAACAAGGTCGAACGATTAAAAAAACAGTTGTCATTATCAACCGTTTTTATTTATTTTTAATTATAATTATCAAGTTTTTATTATTTTAATCTTTTTCAAACAATCGTCTTTATCATGGAAACGCACATTGTAATCATTTACTATAATATGACATATATATTGTCGACAAAGCAACACTATTAAACTGAACTCCGCTCAGAATCGCTTTTTCGTTAACAATGGTTTATCATTGCTTAGAGATATCCATTAAATTCCCGTTTGTATCATACCTTCTCAACTTTCCATCTACAACAGTGGCTTCACCCATGTGCGAAGTATGCCCGGGTGTTTGTGCTTTATGTTTTCTATATACTGAAAATATTGCTCCAATCAAAAAATGACAACAGACGTTTTTTGTTGAATTTTCAATATACACTTGGCGTCACAAAAATCGCACCTATTGCAAATTATTTTTCAAAGTAATTTTAACTACACTTAATCATATATAAGGGTACTGTTATGATATATCATTTGAAAGGTGATGAAATAAACTTGAAAAATAAATAAATGGTATGTGTTTTTGTTTATCAGTGTTTTANAATATTGAGCAAATTCAAAAAAAAAAACGTAGAAAGAAAGGGAAAAATTAAGAAAATAATGCTATTACTATTAGACAGAAAACGTATATCTCCTTTTTTTTAAACGTGATAAATTGTAAAAAAACATTTGAGAAATGTTCGGCTATTTAGAGACATTTTAATTTGTCGAGGTTTTTACGTAATATTTATTTGATAGGTATTGTGTGAAGACAATTGTTCATTATAAATTATAATTAGTGGTAAAAAAAAAAACAACAAAAAAGTCGAACGTTATGTAGTCAATATCTTTTATAAACGTTTAATAATAAATGATTGATGAAAACCAAAAAAACTACTCACTTTTAAAACATGTACAACCGAACTTCGCTTAGAATCGTCTTTTATTCGTTGTTTAGTCATTCCAAATGTTTCATACACATATAAAGTGATATAACTTAATGTGTCCTGTTTTCCCAACTTCAACTGTGACACACCCATATTCCGGAACAGCTCGTTTTTCCTAACTGTATATGTATAATGCTACGCACAAATTTAGAAATGTGAAGATTAGATCGCCGGTGAACTGAACCGTTCACCGATGACTCCGATGATAACGACGATATTCAAAGAGGAAACTCGAGGGACGAAGGAGAGGATAATGTTGTCATTGTGCGAAACGATCGTAGCATAGATGTGCCGAACAATCCGACGCAACTGACGAAAATAAAACGTATAGAACAGCCCGAATATCATTTTGTAGATAATATACGATTTCAAACGACGATTGTATGACCGCGCATCAGGTGACGAGTATAATAACCACTTAGCGCGAGAATATTGCCGTACACTGTACACCGCAGGGTCTGAAATCGTATATAGTAACGAAACGTTTTAGGCGTGCAGTACGAAATTAAAAAGTGTGTGACGGCTATATTACGGTGTTTATATTTTGTAATCGTTTTCAATTTTACATTTTTTTGCACTTTCAACAATGATTACTATCGGAGAAAATAAAATTCTAAAATGTGTCTGTATTAAAATTTTAAATAACAACAAGTTGACTCGTAAAACATTGACAATTATCACATAATAACATTTCAAAGGTAACGAAGGCGCAGAAAAGTATTCGTGTTATCGACGTAATTAAATTCATATAGGTAAATGGGTAAATACATTATTGAATAAAGAATCAAAACTGATCGTGTGTATAATTTATAAACGGAAAAAAGTATACTAATTTCAGTCCCTCTGAGGAGGGTTGATTAAAGTTAATTAATTTTGAATCCAATGTAATGCAATCAATTGTTCTTGTGCCTTTTTAATGTATTTTTTGTTTTTTGGCCAATAAATTACCATATATCCTGATATAGCGTCAATCATCGTGGGCTATTTGTCCTTTGAGATGAATTCGCGAAGAGCGGTTATTTATTCGTTGTTGCGCTGATCAAAAAAATACTCCCCTCTCGCCATCGAAAACTGAAATGATTTCATTGCGGGGGAGAGGGGATCGATAATAACTGCGGTATAGTACGGTTTGACATTGTAAAGGATGCAGTACGAAAAAGTATACGTTTCAGCCTCTTAGTCTACATCGGAAAAGACGCGACCCGGTGGAACGATACACGCGCGCCAGACCCGCAAATAGGGGAATATTTAGCCCGCCGCGACGGAATCGGTGTACTCTGAGCCCGCGTGGCCCGCTGGGTGTGTTAATAGGTAATCACGTCATAATATGCGCGATAAGCACATGAAGTCGTCCCCGACAGGGCGAGCGACGGGTTATTTCCGCCATAACGTTGTACGGTTGTCGAGTTCGAAAAACATTTAATAATATATTTCACGCGATAATCTCGCCGAACGGCGAACCGACGGGGGGGGGGGGGGGGAAGGGAAAAAAAAAAAAAANGGGGGGGGGGGAGGAGAAGTGAAAAAAAAAAAAAAACTGAACGAATATTTTGCTACTCGACTTGTATAACACGACGGTGTTGTATTGTCGGCGTGCACACTCGCCAGCACTAAGCACTTGTAGACGTTTAACGAGTCATACGCGATCTCGCGTAAATAATAACTATAACATTACGTTTATCGGTCGTGCGAGCGGCGAGATAGCCAATAAAAAGTATACCGGCTAGGCGCAATACGCGTACGTATCGCATATCTACGATATTTTATCGTTGTCCGATGGTAAATTTCTCGTTTCCGTAATTGACCGTTCGTAAACGAAATAACACAAACGTACATCCGACTGTTATCCGTGCAGTTATCACGCGGGAAAGCCGCGATGTACCTGATAGTACGATACAGGACGTGCATTATATTAATTTAGACAATTTAGACGCGGCTATTACGATAAACAATAATAATTGTTAATTTTAACGCACGTACGTACGTAGCCCCGCGATCTCCGACGACCTCCGGCAATGACAATGTACGTGTTACGCGTACTTTACACCTACGCTATTGTAACGTTCGGTTCAGACTTGCCGCGCGAGTCGTCGGCCCGAAAGCACAACATAAACGCGCGACTCCGGGCCGGACCCGGTGCCCGGAAATGTGAAAACGGCGGGTCTCTTGCTGCGTTTTCACCGCTGCGGCGTTGCCGCGGAAAACCGACAAGTTGCTCGCCCGAAAACTGGCGCGCGTGCACGTAGGCCTGCCACGAGAAACCGTCGCACCCGGACGTTAACGGTTGTCCCGAGATTGCGGGCCGTAACGTTGTTTGCGAACAGCAAACGTGAAAAGCGGGGGAAAATGGGCGTAAAGCCGATGGATGAAAAGCGAAACGATTTCCGGGGGACACACGAAAAACAAAAACCGGACGTTTCCGTTTGAGAAAATGCGGATTTCGTCGCGCGCGCGCGAGGGTTAAAATTTTTTAATGAAAAAAAAAACCCCCTTCGAAACGCGTGTATCCGATACACACCACCGTCTTACTAAAAACTCCCTCCCCACTCCCGTCCCCGATTTAGGCCCCATACGGTTCGTCCGGCCCGAGACGCAGTGAACTATCTCGCGTTACCGTTCGACCGCAACACACTGTATAATACCGTTGTACGCGAAATTGTAATTAACGTAGTAAACATTCTTCTATATGCGTACCGAAAAACAAATTAATTATTTTGTTCGACTGTATATACGTATACAGTTTTAATCAATTTAACTGTACCCGCCCGACCTGTAACTTGTACGCGCTCGCCGTAAAGTTTTTTCTGTTTGATATTCAAACGTTCGGCAAACACGGTTGGGTTGTTAGGCGACTGTACACACTCGCGTACTTTGGCGGGTACCTATACACTATGAGTTATAATTCATAATAACGATAATCACGTCCCCGCAACTGCAGCGCCGCAGCCGCGCCCGGAAAGTGTGTTGAATTTTTAATTTTTTTTTTTTTTTTTTCTATTCCCACCTCAATTTACCGCGTGACCTACATTTATTACGAAAATTACGCTAATATACGCGAAATAATTATTTCGAATTGTTTTGACTGTGCGTATACAGGCGAACACGTAAATATTCAACAACCGAACAAGACGATATTATCGAACGAAATTATAACACCGTTACGCGTGTATATTGTGCACCTGCAAATTATCATAATTAGGGCCCGGGCGACCGTGGCGTTCGCGCGTATTTTACCGAGTACGCGGACAAGTCGCTAGATAAGCTACGAATTTGAATCGCGTCCAAAGAGACGGACGTACTCGGACGTCGGTGCAGCCGCCGTTATGGAAGGGAAGTTGGAATGGTAGGATACAGACGGGAATTTTAATGTATATCCGTAAGCGACTAAAAAACCATTGCTAACGAATAAACTGTTCTGAGCGGAGTTCAGTTGATAGTGTGGCTTTGTCTACAATGTATAATATGTTATACTATGGTGCAATGATTACGGCAACAGTGTGCGTTTCCATGATAAAAATGATTGTTTGAAAAAGATTAAAATAATAAAAACTTGATAATAATAACAAAAAAAAAAAAAAATAATAATAATAATAATAAAACCGGTTGCTAGTGACAACCGTTTTTTAATCTTTCAATCTTTTTTAACCTAAGGAACCAGGTGTTCTTTATTACCTCGAATATTAATGAGAATTTAAAAAAAAAAATGACCTCTTTAGAATACCACCCAGGGAACATTTACTTTCAAAAAAAGTGCTAAACTTGATTATCGCAGTTAGCTTTCTGGTAGAAATAGTGTTCACATAAAAATTAAACACCATTGTAAAACCAATACATCCCTCGCTCTGCTAAAAATCTAAAATGAAATTTTATTTTGCATATTTCAAGAATCTTAACAAACATATAGATAGGTATTTTAAAATAAAATAATATACTATCATTTTTATTTAATTTTCAAGCAGTAAATAATATTTCATAAAAATGACGTACTTTGATACGTATCGATTTCAACAAACACCCGGGTAGAAACGAAAATATTCGAAATCAAAACCACGCGATCGAAATAATGTTATAAACTAGTGCAAAACTCAATTCAATGATAAATTTCGTGTTCGGATTTATACGGCGCAGAGTTTTAGACTTGTTACAATATAACGAAACGATAATATATTTTTCAACTTGGCGTTTTCAATTTAAGTCTTTTCGTGTGCCTTACACGAGGTCAGTGATTTCTCACTCCACGAGTATGCCCACGGTACAGGTGGCCAGGACCGAATTAAGGGGTCATCGCATAATTTGTGTACATTTTTGTAATCGATATACTTTCTAACAAACCAATAGTAAACAACAAAAATCAATTGATCCATCACGTCTTTTTCGATACTGTCAGACATTAAAACGTAAAAAAAAAAAAATACATTCCTCGCTCCGTTCAGAATTTAAAATAAGTATGCAATACGATGTTTTAAAAATTATTTCAGCTACGAATATATAAATGTTAAAACAATGTTATTATAAGTAAATAATCGGTCAGTTTCAGTAATTTATTACGTCGATAATGATAAATATATGCGACGTCATATCTGTCATAGTTGAATATTTTTTTAATCCTTTAAAAATCTAAAACGAAAATAACCATTTACATTTAAAATATTTAAAATCGAGTTACATCGTCGTTGCGCCCTTAACATTTTCTAATTAAAAAACGTTTACGTTCTCATGTACGAAGTTTGTCCGGCTTTCTTTTTTTTTTTTTTAACTCAACTATACGAAACTTTAATAATAAGCTATACATTTTACTGCACAATTATTGCAGAGCTGCTCGTAATTATATTATCCGGTTGAGCAATTTAACGTATTTACATTGGCCCGTGTGTATTTAACGGAGAAAATTAATATATAAGTATTAAGTATAAGTAATTATCATGAGTATAGTAAGTAATTTAACTGCGCGTAGCACGCTAAGACCACACGATAAAGACTGCACGATAGCTATACGAGTTTAATTTATTTTTGATTGTGTAAAATCGTGACGGACGTATTTAGTTTTTACATTTTAAAATCCGTAGTCATGGTTTAATTATTTGCTTTCAATGTTAAGCGATTGAAGTTTATAATTTAACAAAAATCGTTAATATCGCCGTGTTTCAGTACTTATTAGATTTCGATTGATAGCAATCGCGAGTTTATTTTTAACCTTGTAAAAACGTTCGAAAATTTGACACAATATTTATCATAAATATTGTATTGTACTGTAAATACAGGTACAGTTGTAAACGGTTGTTTACTTGTCGGCAAAAAAATAAATTCAAGCAAAGAAATTTGTATAGGTAGTCGGCGCATTGGGACGGTGCGTTTTTTTAATTTTTCCCATAGTTTTTAGGGAAAAACGGGAAAAAATACGACAATAACGGTTCCGTTGTTTTCGAAATCGAACACGATGTTCAGCATACGGTCAAAGTCGTACTCAATGGTTGAAAAGAATTGTACGTCAAACAGTAGAATTCCCCTCGCCCCACTCCGGTTGAACTCCACTGAACGGACGTAATGTAGCCAATTAACAGCGGCCAGTCGTACGATACTAATAACTAGCGGTAAAAAGGGATCGGATTTCGTAGGCCAAAAGAAAATAATAATAATAATAAAAAAAAAAAAAATAGGGACGTAAGCCAATTCCGAGATGAGAATATATTGTATAGTTGGGCGCGTTATAATACAAATATAATTGCATCGTAAAAATAAGAAAAAAAAAAAAACAACAGCAACAACAACAACAACAAACAGTATTATATCTTCACGCGAGGTGGTTTTTAAAGAGTGAAACGTTGTTATATTATTATATAGACTGTGCAGGTAGTATACGAAATCTAAAGGAACATTGTGTTCGGTCTAAACAATTAGCATTGTTCCCGCGGCGGTGGCGGCGGAGATATGATAGCCGAAATAGGATTTTGTGCGAGTGCATTCTGTGTAGGTATGTGTAGTAGACGCGGATCTTATTGTTCTCTCGTACCCGTGCAGTATATTGTAATATTATAATTTATGTGTAACGTCCAGAAATGTCTAATTTCACAAATATAATGGGCATTCACGGGGGGAGAAAAGAAAAATGCCGAAACAGTTAAACGTTTTTTGTGTTTGTACGATACCAGCTCGGTGTGTAGATAATTCAAATCGAAAAAAAAACAACCGTATTGTTTATAAAAACAGCTCGCGATAAATTATTTACCTTATTTTCTATACCCGTGCCTATGCATATCGGACTCTACGTATAAGTAAAAGTAAATAATATTAATTGACGTTTGAACGAATAATATTATAATATAGTCGGTTTTAATTTAAAATTAACAAAAAAAAAAAAAAATCAAAATCAACGTTTAAACAATGTATGCAACGAAAACCAATAATATGCTTTCTCGACGCAACGCTTCTACACACGAACTCCGACCAGCGACATCGTAAACTCCTTCAGCACTCGTAGTCAAATCGTTTATTTCTGGCGTGCGCTGTGTGTCGACATATAATTATAAATTCTGAACGAGGCTTCGTCTTAGATTTGCTAAAATGTGTGTTTTCGTTCTTCCCCCACCCCCCCGGAAAACACTTCCTGGATAGTAAAAATGCTGCGGATCGTTCGCAATATAACGTGCCTATATTTAAAAAAAAAAAAAATGCGGATTTTATACCCGCGCCGGTATTTTATTTGGACGTTTTTTTTCTAAAATTTGTTAACAGTACTTCTAAGAAAAAAATTTGAAAACCGTCAACAAATAACGACACTTTAATTTTCTGGGTTACTTCGCACGCTACGGAGTACAACGGAAAGAAAACTCGACTCTAACATTATATAATAACCGGCTATTATCAGTTTACCGAGTTCCGGTCGTAATCGTTTTTCAATAGCAATGATTTATCGTTGTTTAACTAAATCGTCCTAAATTCAATTTACTATCCAAACTTCCGGGCTACAACAATTGCCTGTCCGCGACACGAAAAGACGTCCGGCTTTTTGTACGTTTAAACATCAGTCCGTCTGCATGACCTTTATGCGGGGGTTTAGGGCCACGTTTGTTAGTGTGCAGCGTGTCCCGACACGTAACGGCCGTTTTAATTTCTACGAAAGGCGTTCGAAATCAATTACGGGCGCATTCAATAGGTTACTGCTACGCGTTGCCCGTTGACGAACCGAACTCGCAGCACTGTAATAATTTATGCCGCTTTTGTTGGTGTATTAAAACGGTATGTTACTAAGACACCGTCGGATGTGCATGCATGATCCGTTTGTATCGCCACGTCACGGTTGCGACAATATTGAAAAGAGAACGAACGGAAGTTTATTTTTTCTCCCGATGGTTAAGGAAGCGGGTGGGTGGGAAGGGGGGGGGGAAATTTGATTTTCCTCTATGCGTTACGTGTCCCGTTGGCACGAAATCCAATTGATAAAATCGAATGTTAACAATACAGCGTCGGGAAAACACGACGGGATGCCGTGTACGCACCATACGTATGTGGGTATAATATAATACGAAATATTTAGTAACACGTTACCGGAAATGTCGTCGATTTAGAGAAAAAAAAAAAAAAAAAAAAAAAAAACGACGACAACAAATACGGTTGCGAAACGACGGCGTTGCCCGGTAAACGTTATCGTCGTCGCGGGCACGGTGTTATCGCGCATCGCTTCCCGGCGAGAATTCGCAATCGAAAACGTCGCGTTTCGAAAATTAAACAACGAAAATCCCCCGGCGGAAATAACATTTACACCGAGTGCCGTTGCGTTTAATGCGGCGCAACGCTTTTACGGTGCGATATGACCGCCGGCGCCGTCGTCGGCACGCATTAAACCGCATTTCGTCGTTCGTAAAAATCCGATTTAGCTCACCGGCGAAAACCGCCGACTACGCACTCACCGGAGTTTACCGGCGTTTCGTTCGGGGGCGACCACGGGGACGCGCGCGTCGTCGCAAAAACCGTGCCCGAGACAAACAGACGTGCCGGCAGATCTGCGATTCCGATGCCGCCGGACGCGTACGGTACCCCCCCCCTCCTCCGTACCGTGCGAATGAAAACCGATAACATTTCGGTATCGAATAACAACACGCGCGATAATCGCGACCGTTCCGCGTTGACGCGAATGCGCGAGTCGCGGAGTACGCGCTGTCGCCGTCCGCCCCGCGTGCCGAAATCGCGCGTCCAATCGTGCGGTCCACGGTTACGGCTGTCGTCGGGAAATCGCGACGTTTACCGGGGTTAACGGTATCGTTTTCTTGTCGCACTGCGGTGCGCGGCGCCTACGGGAACGCTCGCCGCGACTCCCGGACACTGCCGGCCCCGTGGACGGTACGCGTGTAGTACCGCGCGTTATTGCGGGGCTGCGGACGGCGCCCACGATGATCGACAGGGGCGGATTGTCAACGCCGTTGCGGGAGGAGTCCCGAACGACCGTGCCGCGTAGTCCAAACGTTCGACGGACGCGTCTGATTTTGACGACGTTTTATTCCGGTCAACGGCGGCGGGTCCGGGCCCTTCGAATCACTCGCTCCCGCCCCCGTCCCATCGTAAATCCGCCGTCGCTAACGGGCTTGCCGTAGTGGGAATAATTGTCAAAGGTCGAAGGTGGACCGGGCACGCGTAGCGTTCGGCGATGCGATGTGGAAACCGGACAATAAAAAAAACCGGGGAGGACGACTGAAACGGCGGCGGCTACGAGCTCTCCGGGAATAAGAAACGGACGGAGGGGCGTTGTGAAAAACGCGATAATCCTGAAAGGTCCGAAATAAGTAAAAAAAAAAAATAAAATAAAAATATATACATAAATGTATGCATAACGCGTATTCGTATTTGTATATAAATATTCGAGTGTCTATATTGTGTCATTTTCGAAATGGTATTTTTTTTTTCTTTTTGTTCGCTAAAAAATATAATACGGAATACGGTATAGAATAATACAAATCGAATGATAATTCAATTATTATAATACGGACGGTATTTTTTGCCGCGCGTCGTACTGCGGACGTTATAATTTAAAAAAAACAACAATACCACCGTTCGCCACTATATTATTATTATGTACGTATACCGCGCGTTGCGTAAACACTGAACGGAAAATGATAATATTTATTGTGTATTATCGAATATATGCATATCAATTGAAATAATTTTCAAATTTAATTTTAAAAAAAAAAAATAAAAAAAAATACCGCTCGTTTTTATAGCAGAAAAAAAAAAAAAAAGGCCTGCACTTTGTTACGCATAAATGTCGCACGCAACGGTACACAATACGTACGTGTGTATGCGTTAGTTTCCGCGAGCAACAAAAAACATAATATTATTATAATATTATATGTGTTGCGACGTGGGTAATAAAACATAAATGAACGCGCACGAGACAAAGCCGATATTTCTATAGTATAGAGTTTTCTAAAAAAAAAAAAAAAAAAATGTTTTTTTTTTTTTGTTAGAAATGAACAATCTATAGTCTATACAAAAGCGCACAATAAGTCTATGTGTCGAAAGTATATATGTGTGTGCAACACACACGAAGGAGTTGAATAGGCAGCAGCCGCCCATTACAGTGACACTTTATTGGATTTTTTTTTTTCTTTTTACACATACAATTTATAAATTATACAGATAGCGTCCCACGAGGATATTGTACCCGTTGCGAAGTTTCCTGAGATAATAAAAATAATCAAGTTCTGTTTTTTTTTTTTTTTTTATTGTTATTACTTGTATTTGAATTATTAAAGGTTTATATTTTGGTGAGAAAAAATAACTTTTTGTTTTATTATATTCGACAAATTTGAAGACAGCCATTTTATCAAGTTTATTATTCTTTTGACGGTTCGACTTTTTATTTCCATTACATTCGTGATTTTTAGTAATTTTTTTTAAGTCCAGAGAAAAAAACTATAGACACAGTCAATATCAATATCCATAATAATAATAATAATAGACAATTAGCCAATGCGATTTATAGCCGGCTGCATAATAATTTATAGGTAATCGGAATAATAATTAATCTAACATAATTGTTATTATTACGGCTAATATTGACCGAACTCTTTTTTCTCTGTACATTAAAAAATTACAAAAAATCATACATTTAATGAAAATTGTATTGTTAATTTTTTTAGAATAATAAACTCTTTAAATTGACTACCAACACGTTTTTGGAAAATAATAAAATAAAAAGTTCTTTTTTTAAATTTTATACCGAAACACAAAAATTGAATTCAAATATCAATATTTTTACACCTTATTTCCGTGGGTAATTTAAAAAAAAAATCAACTTAATTTGATTATATTTATTGTCTCCGGAGATATTAAAATGAGTACATCTTCGTGGGACACTTTATGGAAATTTATTTAAACTTATACTCTATCTGCTCATGGGAAATATAAACAACCATTTGAAAATAAAAATTAGGTAGGCTTTTTACCCCCACCTCCCGACCCCCCCCCAAAAAAAGAAGGGTGTCACAAAATAATGGTAATGTAACAATTAAATCTGTTTGTTTCTTAAATTGTCAACAATTGTTTTTTTTTTGTTTTTTGAGAAAAATTAATACTTTGCGAGCTAATATGAATACTGAACGATAAAATAATCACTCTGCACTCACATTCATATGTTTTTTTCTTTATTTTTTAAGCCTATTTTTCAAATTTAAATTACATTAATTTTTATTTCGAAAAATTTAACGTTTCGGTTAACATAACGGATAATGTAACTTAAACTTAACTGTATAGTTAATGTATCGACAAAATCTGAAAGCATGCGTTTTCTCGTTTAAAACAAAACCAATAGCCGGACCGCTACGCTATGAAAAAGCGTCGGCCCGGACGCGCTCCGCCCCGGCGGAATTCGCCGCAATTCCGGACCGACGTCCGTTTCGCCCGTTGCCGCATAAAACCGCCGACACGTTTGCGGACGACCGCCGCGAACAAACGGGAACCGCGAGACAAAAACAAAAAAAACCGCGGTGCGCGCACCGAAACGCGACCGCGAGCACGCGAAAGGGGTGGGGGGGAAAGAGGGGCGGCGGTTTACGCGCGGATAAAAACCCGCTATTGAAATGCCGTACCGAGGGCGCGCGCACACCCGGCCCGGGCGGGTCCGGTTGACGGCCGCCGCGGGCGGGTACGGGTACGCGCGCTTTTTCCGATACCTGAAACCGCCGCGCGGCGCCGGGGCGGCGGGAGGCACGGCGATCCGACGACGCCCTCCGGGCCGCTTTTGTACGCCCGAGCATAATACAATAATTTCCCGTATCTGTATACTTACGCGGCGGCGGCGGCGGCGGCGGCGTAACAATGACCGACCGTCTTGACGGTTTTCACCGCCGCCGCCGCCGACGGCATTGTTGTCGTCCGGCGCGCCGCACCATCGTCACCGTTATCATCACCGTTATCATTATCGTTATTGCCGTGGTCGTGAGCGCGGGTATCGCGTACGCGCGCGCGATAAACAGACGATATGTGCGAACGGCGCACGCGAGACGCCGTCGCCATTATTCCGCGGACGGCGGCGCGTTTGTTATCGCGCGCGGATCCGATCCGGGCGGGCGCCCGCGACGACCGCGGTAAATTATTTCGAAAATGCCGATTACTGTTATTGCCGCGTTGTTCGCACCGAAACGGGGGACGGGCGACGGCGGCCTATCGCGCGCGCCGAATCGGGTCGCGAACACGCCGTTTTTATTGCGCGGGAAAAACGCCGCGTTCGGGCGAGTACGGCCTAACCGCGGGCGCGGCGTGAAGCGTAACGGACGAGATCGCGGAGAACGTTAAAAACGCCGCGGGACACTCGCGCAATAGAACGTTTCGCGACATCGGCGTCGTCGTACAACACCAAATCGCGATTCCCTCGTAACAGTTACCGGCACCGATATTTTATACCGATTCGGACCAAAATATTACAGCGGTTCCAATGTCGGGTCTGCGCGAACATTGGAAACGCGAACCCGTTACGGGGTTTCAGCCGTGCAACGAGATACGGACCGTAACGCTTTCGCCGTAAAACGAAACAAACGGTGCGTTTCGATTGCAGGTGTTTAATCGGGCGCGCGGAATTCGAAAAAAAATGACAGGGAAAATTGATCGTTATGAGCGAGTCGCCCAAACACGTTACGATATTTTCAAACGCACTGTAGACGATTTCTCGGACACGATGCAGTTTTTATAAACTCGCCCAACCGAACTTAACCGAACCCCGTGCAGGCTACACATAACTCGCTTGTAGTTTTTGGTTTTAGAGTAAAGGCGCCTACCGTGAAATCAATCGAGGACAACAGTCCGGAGGGCAAGACGTAGCGGTTTTTTGAGAAAAATAAATAATTTTAGCTGATTAAAAATACGTCGAAAAAGTCGTTGTTTATAAACGGCAAATCGTCTATGTCATATTCGGAGAAAACCGAAAGAAAAATCGCATTTAACTGTGTCGCGCGTTTGTAATACGGAAACAACGAACGCGGCGCGTGTAACGTCCTCTGAATGTCGTTGCGATTCGCACTTTTGTGGTACCGGCGCGCTCCGTCCGTAGATTTTTCCGGAGAACGATAACACCGATAACACGTCATGGTCGACCCGCGAAATAGACTTTTTCCCGAAAAGTCGTTCGGTCCGCGCAAACGAAACGCCATTTTCGCACTTTGCGTTTTTTTTACACGTGTATTTCACAATACTGCCAATTTTTTTTCGTTTTTTTTTTTTTTTTGTTTCTCTGTACCGAAATGAATTATTTACCGCGCTCGGCTGTTATGATGTAAGATCCGCTTTTTCGCGTCGAAACGAACAGCGAAAATTGAAATCCGCGTGAAAAACAAACGGCAACTATATTATACTCGAGCACGAGCACACTATCAAGGCATAATCGGATAACTGACAATATGGCTCCGTTGATTGTATATTATATTGCAGTTAATAATTGAAATTATTGAAAAAAAAAAAATCCACCGGGAAGGGGGTGAGAGAATCTGGGTTTTTTCACTGGCTTACGTAATCAAAAATTAGAAAATATGCAAAAAACACAAACGGGGAAAACACTGGTAAAAGCATTCAGTTTTTTTTAAAAATCTATCGATATAAACACTTTCCACGTTCCAAATTTAATACTTCCTACTCGCAACTTGACATACATTTCTATGTAGCATTCTGTTAGATTTAATGACACGTCGAAAAATAAAAAGCAAATACCATACCGAACGTCGATTGTTGGTTGTAGTGTTGTACTAAACACTACGAGTATTACGGAATATTTTATTGCTTTAGAAATTGCCGACATTGCCAATATCCCCGTGACTGGAAAATTTTGCGGAATACGATTCTATAAACATTCAATAAACAACCCGTACTATAGGTGAGCGTCTCGAGTTTTTTCAGCATATTTTTAAGTACTTACACGGTTGTATACGAAACGAAAAAAATCAATTAAAATTCGATCCCGATAATAGTATTTAATATTTTCGACTTTCCGGATCCACTGGTGAACGTTGCGGCGGCGCTAAAACGTCGAGTGTCCGCGGTAGGGGAAACGTCGTCGTAATATTACATAGTCTCGTCTCCCCGACGAGAATCCCGTCCCGCGACCTGTCCAAAAACATATATCGAAAAAAAAAAAAAAATGCGAACCGTAACTGTATTGATATTGCCGCGATATTGGCAGTCTAATAAATATGTTTGTATACCGGAACGGGAGAGGGCGACGCGCGCGAACTAAATATTAAACGGCGCTCGGGGTCGTAAAGCGTGCATACAGCGGATGTTTGGAATAAAAGTGTTTTTTTTAAAACGCCGCGGTCGTAAGTACAACGCAAGACGAACGGGGGAGGGGGGGGGTGATACATGTATTTCAATTACTCGTTCGGTCGACGGCGGTGGTGTTCGGCAGCAAATGCCGATAGGGCCGTCGTCGTACACAAATCCAAAGCGATATAATGATAAAAAACGGACATGTTTTGCACGCGGGTGCAACCGCTGTTGTAGATGGAAAGTAGGGAATGTGGGATATGGCTACGGGAATTTAACGTACATCTGTAAGCAACGATAAGCCATTGTTAACGAAAAAACTCTTCCGAGCGGAGTTCAATTGATAGTGCAGCTTTTACAACAATATATATATGTATAATGTATATGTCATATTATGGTAAAATGATTACACATGCATTGAACATTTTTTTATAATAATATTTGTTTAATATTGTATCTAATTTCCCGTTCCCCCGTATTTTTCCGGTTTTTTTGAATATATTGAGAAAACATCTGGGAAAATCGAAAAATGGCCGCTATAAAGTACCTTCCCGGTCAGATTTCCTTCTGGAAATAGTGCTATCATTTAAAATCGGATCAAGATTTCTGGTAGAAAAGTTGCGCACAGATAAAAAAAAAAAAAACATCTTTGTAAACCATGAGCTTCTTGCTCCACTCAGAATCTAAAATAATAATCGTAACATCGTGGTTCTGATTGTCGTCACGTCTTTCATCAGCGACCGAATTCATTATCGTCATCGTATTTATAAACCACGTCGAATGCCTTGCATTGTGTTTGGGCCACTACTACACTACGTCACCGTCTTTTTTACATCTCATTGTATCGAAGAGGGATTTATATTTAGTATTAGTAAAGTATTTTAAGAAAAATACTAACACGGCTTACGGGTATAGGAACGTAACCTGCTAGGATTTTCAAACGAACAAAAACAATTTTGAGCGGAGTAACATTTGTCGTGTTTTCCCCTTGTTGCTGAGTAACGTATGAAATCAACAACACATCTCCCCTTTTACTCAACTATTAAGACGAGACTACATGGGGAATCAAAATTGAACTTATAAATGCACCAACCCGATCAAAATTCTATAAGAAAATTCCAAGAAAGTTTTTGATTGGGGCAATATAAGTGCCGTAAAAGTTGTCAAAAGACAGGACAAGAGAGACATCAGAGTATAATACATTCTTCGCTACGCATCGAAATCTGAAAATCTCATATAATGTTGGGAAATAAAACTTTGAAAGCTCGTACAGAACCACTTTGCACTATAATTTTGAATTTCTTGAACCATATATGCTGTAAGGACCACGTGAAATAAGCCTTTACTCGGTTCAACCCCCGATAGCTTTTTTTTTTTTTACTAGCTTATTCCGGAAAAATGGACTCGATATAAATTCTTGTCAAATACTGCAGACATTATTCTTAACTTGTGTGGACAAACTACAAAGGCCAATTTCACGGACGTGTGTTATCGTCGACGTTGTATTTATAAATCGGAACGAACGTTTTGTGTTCAAGGTCCAGGATTTTATAATCTGTTTAATTATTTCGATAGATTTTATTTTTAATTTTGTTTACTAGCCTGTCCAGCTTTTTCCGCATATCGCCAACTTGATGATTACGTTAGCCACTGATCCGGGTTATTTTCCCATAATGACTTTTAATAAATTTCACTTTTGTTCTCTATATTACCGGTAAGGTGGCATTCTGCAGTCATCTTATCGATCTAGTGTTATCGCGTCGGGACCATATAAATTTGCGAGTGTAGTTTTAAAACAATTTTTTTTTTTTTACACACTTCGATAGTTTTTTTAAAACATTTTTTTAAGCGCCTATTCCGGCACTTAAATTTGTATTACTAAGCATTCGAAGGGCATAAAATGAAGTTTCGTAAGAGCTTTTTCCGTTGAATTGAAGTGCTATAAACGCCGAACCCTGCTTATATTGTTTGCCCGATCGCCCGGTATGACTATAACTATATATTATACGCTCGTCCGCCACGTCCTCGTCTTATATTTACACGGCGAGCTCGTATATCGGAGAACGACAGTGACGGGCCAAAGGGAAATGTGCGGACGAGTAAAGTATTTTACGATTAAAAAAAAAAACCTCGAGTGAGGTCGCGGCAGTCCCCGTCGGCTCGCTCGAGTGTGTATTGACGATGATCGCTCGTATATAGTAACTATTATATTATTATTATTATTATTATTATTATACTCGGTCAAAGAATATTTTATTATTATTATTATTATTGTTGTTGTACCCTCGTACCGGTAGATATATTATACAAAAAAATAATAATAGCAACCCAATCGTCCCGCCACACGGACGTCATGTCCGCGATCGTTAATACGATTTCAATAAACCGCCGCCATCGCCACGATAAAAGATATGCGCGCCTATACAGGTATAGTCGTGGCGACGATGACGCATCGTCGCACGATTTTTTATACGAGAACTACGTGAATACGATTGTTGTGTGTTATTATTATTATTGTATTTATCTTAAAACCGAACAATATCTTCGTGTGCATCCTCGAGAGGAGACATCACTCCGCAGACGTTTGTATTATATTATTATTATTAATATCGTCTCCGTGTCGCCGGTAAACACGTATAGTATACGTAGGTACACCGCAGGGCGACATTGAATCCCGATCCAGCCGGTTATTTGTTACACGGAGATTTCGGATGAAATTGATTGTGTGTGTTTTTTTTTTTTTTTTTTTTTTTCTTTATCTCCAGTCGTTATATCTTCGGTCCCAGGGAATAGGGGCCGATGGCAATTTTCACAATGGTTTCTTCATTATTTTTCGATCCGAATCGCTAAAAGTTAAAATGTTTCAAGTCACGTCGAATCAAGTCAAGTACGGCCAGTACCTAGTATTATTGTTTGGCGAAAAGATATGAGTTACACATTTATATACGACTTGAGTCGTTTAGAACGCCGTAATTAGGTTAGGCCATTTGACATTCATGAATATTATTACCATGTCATTGTGTAGTTTAACAATTTTCGAAATCGAATTTTGTTCTATTGTAAACCATACGAAATTGACTCGAGCCCTTCTTGCCTGGGATCAAAGATCATTTATACAGAACCGTTGATTTATATCTTATACTGTATTTTAAAAATGTCACCCTTAAACAGTAATTACGCTAAAAATTATTAGTATTAAATTTTGATTTTCGAACGGAAACATGTCTTCTCTCCGCCACACCATTCAAATCACACTCGAAAATAGAATATTTTTTTTAAATTAATACCGTCACGCATAACTGGCTGGGGTTCTGAATTCAAAATGTTTCACTTGCAATTTCGCACACGTAATGTTATTATGAAACAAACTCGCAAAAACCCAACAATATTACGAATTTTACGATAATTTTCGCGTAAACATACAACACTGTCGATTCAAAATTATTCAAAAATATTGTCAAATACGTCCAACGTTAGTTATACCATTCCTATAAAACTCTTTAGAAAATAATGCTGTTTTTCGCATTTTCGTTTGACGTTATTACGCCAAGACAGTTTTGGTATTTCGATTTTTGTGGTTATATAGTTGAATGAATAATATAATAATTTTTAAATAAATTAATATATTACGGCCACGTAATGAGATCGAATTCAATAGCGAAAAATACCATAAATTTGAAAACTCGAGGAAAGAAGCCGCCAGGAATGCTTTAACAACGGTGTCCGGAAATATCGCTGATTTTTGAATGCTTTGGAGTAATAAACTATAAGTACGATTGGCATTGATCGGGAAGCAGTATCGGGCGTAAATGGCCCGATAAAGCTAATACAAGAATAAGAATAATTCGTGTGTTTCTATCATAAAATAAACGATATGAGGTTTTTACGATTATTTATATAGCTAAAATTGAAAAATTCATTATAACCGTCGTTTGGCGGTGTTTCTCGTATTGCGAAATCGGTAGTTCAATTTACCCATGAATTATTTTTGATGTCGACAATTCCAAAGGTTCCGTTATGCCGTAAAAACTTGTTCAAACAGTCGTACTAAATGCGGTAGAAAGATACGTATCCGGTGGGCTGGGCATGCGCGGAGAAAAGAAAGAGCACTGATCCGTATACGATCCGAAGTAGTGTACCAACGGGGTGGGGGAGGGGTCCGAGGAATAGATCTCGTATCAGACGAGGATTAACGTGGAAAATATTAAACGCGGGGAGTGGGGAGGGGAAGTCGGCGAGAATCGGCAACGGACTGATAGACATGGCAGGAGATACGGGTATGTCAAGACAGTAACACGTTAAAGAAGTAAAAAACATCCCTGAGAACCTGACCTAATCATAAAAACGATACCACTTGACATTTGCGATATTTTACGTCTCGTCAGATGTGACGTACGCAATAGACAACGGTTTTCTGTTCGCACAGGCCACAGGGCGCTTATAATATTATACGGTTTATTGTGCGTACAGGACCACCGCTGTTTTCGCATTATCGCGACCTGCGGGTATATTCGCGCGTAGCCTTGATTCGGCTGCCTGTGCGAATGCGGTAATAGTAATATACGGTTTTAGGTCACGTTCGGTACCTGTTTTTCATTTTGTTTTTTGTTTATTATTATTATTATTATTATTGTTATATTATTTTTCCGTTGTTGTTTCGCGGTCGAACCGTAAATAGGAGGTAGGTTAGGTATACGGGTATGTTTAATGATTGTTATTTTTTTATTTATTTATTTTTTATTTTTTTTTCTTCGTTCGATCGCACTCCAATCCAATGCATTATTAATGATCTATTCATTCGGTTTGACCGGTGTATAATAACGAGTGCGGCTACGACTACCCGACGTTGACGTTTATCATAAAAATACGAGTATACAGTAGGTACACATATATATATACGCCCGTATATAGGCGGGTACGCGCGCCGTTGTTTGTTTTATTTTTGTATTATTAAATGAAAAAAAACGACACATTGTAGTTGTTGTACTCCGTTAGTTTTTCGTTTCGAGTGTTTAGATAATGTGAAACGGTGACAGTCGCGGCGGTTAGGTCTAGAGGTTGTGCGCATAGTAATATAATGTAGGTACCTACCTATACACGCTGAAACGCGCGCAAAGTCCTCGGGACCGAATTCATTATAATGACGATTGTTTTTTTTTTTTTAATATATTCTCAGCCGGTCGTTCGGGAAAAATCGAAAAAGCCCTAATTATAACGCGTACGAAAAACAGGACAAGCGATTGGCGCGGTAAAATTTCGAAGGCGTCGAATTTATCAATTATGAAAAAAAACAAACGAAAACCAAATTAATTAGTTTTTATGACAAACAGTTCTCACGGACTGTTTATTAATTTTTCCGGTATTAAGACCGATGGTTCTGTATAGTTTTTTTTTTTGAAAACATTGACGTAAAACACCGACGATTAACCAAAAGAATTAGAAGGTTAAATTAAATTTCCGACTTTAAATCACAAACGAATTACTAGGTGAGCAACATATTCGAATCATTCCAACATGTTCTAAAATAAAATTAGATTTTGTATAATATTTTGAAATTTTTTTTTTTTTCTAATTTCTAGTAATGAATATCAACATTTTTAAACATGATTTACTTTATGTATAGATATGCTGGTACGTTAAATCAATAAAAAGGTGGGCAAGCATAAAATTCGTTTTTCACGGGTTCTCCCCCGCCCCCCGTGAATTGATTTATCATTAACAATCGTATTACCTATAGTATTTTATGACGAATCAACGCTTTTCACGGGGTGAAACCAAAAGTATTTCTTTTTTCCTTCCCCGGCTAACCCGTGTTCGGTTATCGGATATGCTGTCCGACTAATTTTCGCTCAAAAGCGCATTCCGCCCTGAGTTAATATTACAATACGGTCTACACGGCGGTTTAAAGTGTTCGTAGTTTTGTCTTTTTTTTTTTTTTTTCATTCGAGTCGGCCGATCCTTAATACGGTTTTCAACGCTGGCGATAAAAACCTCCCCGGTACAACTGACGTTATGTGTACGCGTTTCGCGATCCCGTCGTATACGCGTTATTTCCGCAACGATAAAACATCCGTTTTCAATAACGTCGTAATAATAACGTAGCCATAATATACGCGTATACATTCATTACTAATACTGACCACGAACGGGAGGGGGGAGGGGGTTAAGCTGTTTCGTCGGAGGTACTTATCATAAAACTCTATTTTCCTCCTCCTCCTCCTCCTCCTCCTCCTACCCACCCCTCAAGCGCCGGCCGGCTTTTGCACGCGCGTTGCACATATCGGCGTTCGGAACGAAAGATTACCGTTTCTCGTTTTAACTAAGCCTCGCGTAACCGACGAATCGAACCGCGTATGCCGTTGAATTCGTTTTCCGGCGCGCTCTGGTGGCAATGTGCGAAACTGCGGAAAATCGCGTTTACAAAAATCGATTTTGTCCATATTGACACGATCGTTTAACGAAGTTTCGATTGCACGGGTTCGTTCCGTTTTAACGGATGCAGCGAGTGTGACAGCCGGACGGGCGTCGACGATAAACCGCGTACATTCTGTGTTCATTGTTTTTCTTTTTAGATTCTGAGCGAAAACGAAGATGTTTATTAATTTTTTTTTTTTTGTGTGAACACTCTTTCTACCAGAACCTCACTTCGGTGTGTACTATGTATACCGTTTTCTGAAATCGAATTTTCTCGTACTGATACTTTAGGGTGATAATTTTTTCAAATGTGAAAAACCACGGAAAACACGGGAAAAACGTAGGGAAAATCGGTACATTTTTAAACAAATATTGTTAAAGAAAATATATAATGCCCGTTTCATTATTTTACCGTAATGTACTGTTGACAATAAAAATCACTGTCAGCTAAAACTCGGCTCAGAATCGGGTTTTCGTTAACCATAGTCTACCACCACCCGGTTTATCGTACACCTTCCCAACTTTCCATCCGCTACAACAATCGCTGCGCTCACGCCCACGAGTATGTCCGTATTTTTAAAATTTTTTCGGTTTTCGACGCGTCGGAATGAAATGCTCGTCGTTTTACGATTATGCGAGACGCATTGTTATGAGATCTAACGCAATAGATACGAAAACGGACCTCGGAGTAACGTACACGGTACGTTAAATAGTTATTTGAAATCGATTGGACAACGCCGAGGTACGCAGTTCGCGGAACGCCCGCCCGTTTATTTTGTTCTGTTGTCGCGTGACGCACAAGAAAACGTTTTTTCGTTAATTCCGTTCCATCTGTGCAGCGAGTTAATCGCGAAATTATACGCCCGGCACAACGCGCAACATGCCGCGGTATGACGTGCGTCCGCTGGGCGGCCGTCCAGTTCGTGAAACCGGCGCACCACACGTCCGTCCCGTCGAATCGGCCGAAAACGGTTTTGTGCGCGTACGCGCGTCGAACGATTCCGCGCCCGAACCACCGGCGGAAAACTATAAATATTCGGCCGTTCGAAGCGAATGAAAAAAAAAATTGAAAATATAAAATAATAATAACAAAGGTGCGCGCGTCGCGAAACTTTTCCGCGGCCGCGCCGGTGCCCCGATGATTAATGCGCGCGCCGTTGTCGTTCGGGTCGCTGTCGGTTTTTTTTTTTTAATTTTTTTTTTTTTCTTTCAATTTTTCCTACAGCCGCCGCCGTCGCCGCCGACCCCACCCCCCCCAACCGCCGCGCGTAAAACCTTTCCGGAGGAATTCCCGACGCCTTCGCCCCTCACCGGCCCCGGGCCGCCGCTGCGGTACGCTACGCGCGCGTCGACATTGTTTTCGCGACCGAGGGGCCGAGTGTCCGCGCGGCACGAGCGGGGCCGCCCACACGCAACGCGGTGTTACGGTACGGTCGGGGGTGTCGGGTGTTCGCGCGCGAAGACGGACCGGGACCGCGCGAAAGCGTCCGGAATCGCCGCTGACGGAAAACAATCGCAAGTCCGGTGAAACGCCTTTTCGTAAACGGTTTTCGCGGTTCGATTTTATCCGCGCGAAACCGAATGAAAATTCGAACGATTCAAACGTCTCGGAAATCATTAAAAAAAAAAAAACTATAGAACATTCGACCGCGTCTAGATAACGGCTAATACAAGTATTCCGTGAAAACTGCAGGTCTCTACGATTGTTTTTAACCGAATGACAAAAAAAAATATAAAACCGATAATGTCGTACATTTTTCCGTTTCTCCCGATCGTTGAGAAAATTACAGAGGAACGTCAAAAAAATCAACTCCCGATCCGCCAACTTTGGACGGTTTTCTCCCATAATGGACGCCACACTTGAAAATCGAAACGTGAATGCGAGTCGATCACAAAATACTAAAGGTGCGCACATCATAATATTATAGAAAAACCGCGCTCGGAATCTAAAAATTACAATTTATATATGTTCTTTAGACATTTTCGGCGTTTTTTTTTTTTTTTTTTTTAAATATGTATCCCCGCGACAGCATAAAATTAATAATATATTTTACGTCTTATGGAAAAAAAAAAAAATCGTCCGATAACGATATCGAATAACGACATCGCGAACCGGGCGATTATCATAAACGGACGGCGGGGCGATTCGCGTGACGCGAAAAATCATTCAGACTCCGCGCGCCGACAACGGCAACAATATTTATTGTCACTGTCGTGTTATCATCACCAATTATTATTGTTGTTATTAATTACCGTCGAAGCGTCAGATCCCGACCGATCGCGGTATTTATTTTTTTATTAACAGACGCGTGTAATGGTTTTTTTTTAACATTTTTAATTTTCTCCGCTGCCGCTCGGTTTCGTATTCGTAACGTCTCGCAAACAGACCGGCTCGCCCATTACAATAGCATTGTTGTCGTTACAGTGTTCGAGCGCGCCGGTACCGCTACAAGCACGCAATTTATTGTGCATAATTAAACGGCCCGTTTCGCCCGACGTCCAGCCGGGGTCTCCGAAACCCCGAACAAGCGGCGGATTCGAAATGGGGCGGGAGCGGAGGGTCCGGCGTCCCTCCCCCCTCCTTGGCGGTTTTTTTAAATTTTTTTTTCGTTTTTCAGTCGTAATAATACGAGTTAACAGCGGTTTTAAATCGTCGTTCAAATTCCGATTAGGCATGCGACTGTTATGTGACGATAGTCGATAATGTTGACACTTGATTGTAAATCCTAACGGCGTTTTAGAACAGGCACTTTTCGTTGTTGAAAATTAACATGAACGATTTTGGATAACCCTTCCGAAAAAAATCCTGTATTCGCCACTACCGCACGTATACGGCGCTCGTGACTGTCGGTAAACCGCGGGTGTTGGCCTAGACGCGGGGAAACGGAACAAAGAATAGAACGATCAAACAATTGTATCGATACGATCGAGGTTTGAAAACCGTCTTTGAAAATGTCTAGTTAAAGGTCAGTTAAATAATTATACGCACGCCGTACGCGGAGTCCACAAACTGTTGTTTTTTTTTTTTTTTCAGGTAAACTCGATAGTCTTTAAAATTATTTGTTAATTATCGGGAAGTAGGTGCGCCGCTGTCGGTGGAAACCGTATTGTAATATGGGGAAAGGACGTTGCAATTGTGAAAAACGTAATTTCCCCGGGGTGGGCGGAGAGGTGTGGTTAGTTAACATATAGATTACATATAGACTACCTATAGGTTTACGCGAACGGTAAAACGGACAAGTTAAACATTCGGAAATACGGGAAAAATCGGGAGGGGGAGAGGGGAGGTCCCGGCTTTGTGTTTACACGGATAACGGGACGCGAAACGGCCGGGGGGAATACAAACCAAACGGTACGAAAAAAAAAAAAAAAAAAACAGCCTTTTTAACGTTCGCGTTTTATTATACCCGCGTCGCGCGTCCGCGATTGATTTCGCGGTATACAGAATTTACGTGAAAGTCTTAAGGCAGAGAAAAAAAAAAATAATAATAATAATGAAAAATACGGCTGTAACACTACGCGGGTCAAGCGCACACAAAACCGATCGTAAATTACGCGTAATATATATGCCTGCGTTTCGCACACAACTATATTATCGATAAAAAAAAAAAAAATCAATTAATTTAAAAACTCGTTTTCGTATAATATACCCATATAGTTTTCGGTTATAGCAGACGTATATTTTTTTTTTTTTTTTTTTAGAGTATACCGTAATACGGACTATAATACACAACCGTGCCCGACACTCATTAAACGATGCCGAATACGACCGAAGCGTATATTTTTTGTATTTCTTTCTTTTTTTTACTTTTTTTTCGTTAGTTTTTGTTCGATTTTAATAGGATTCGCGTTATTATTGGACAGCGACGCGCGCGGTTAAATTCGGTGCGATAATTTAATGAATTTTCGAAACGATACAAGAATATTATTGCTCGCGTCAGTCCGAGTTCTATACGCGTACATTCAACCGATTTCCGGATAATAATTAATTGATGTACCCGTGTTTCACGTTACAATTAAATTTTCCACGAAATACTTATTTTTTCGAAAAAAAAAAAAAAAAATGACTTGTGTAAAACCCGTTTGGAATCTAAGATTCTAACTTTGTCCATATTTAATGTCTGCACCCTGGTTTTCGGAGGAGAAATCACAATTCGCTTTCGATATTGAAATAGCAACCTAAAGTGAAAATTCCATGAATCGATACAATTTTCGTCCAAAACAGTTTTACGGTGTCGAAATTTTTAATTTCCGTCCTCCCGTTGACGAGATATTTAATTTTAAAATGTGTGCACCGGAAGACTGTTTACGTGTATTGTAGAACACTGCATTCAAACGACAAGCGCATGCGTGCGTCCGTATTTATTTGAAATATTTTTCTAAATTCTCCCCTGCTGCTACAGTCTTCCTCTCCCACTATCTGTACCTTCACTTTATGCATCTTTCAAAAATCCACGGGAAGTTTGCGCTTCTTTTAGGCGGTGAATATGGACCAGATACTGCAAAATGAGCGTTTACATGCTTATCTATACTGTCCGACCCAATGACGACGAGCAAATCGATAATAAATTTCGAAATTTCAATTTATTTGAAGAAAAAAATATAAAGAATAATAAATATTTTTTATTTTTTTTTAACGGTATGTTCTTTTTTCAGCCGCGTCGAAAGAAAGTCATAATAATAAATTACTTAAAATTAAAAAAAAATATATATAAACCGCACTAAAATTTTTACGCTATACACCGTGATAACTGTTATGTAAATGGTTACTGTGGACTTTCCAATTACATTTAACATCAACTGATTATTGTAGTTTTGATTTATCTAGATAAATAAGGATGTGAGTTGTACAACACAAATAGGTGAAAATAAATTTAAAAAATACGAATTTTACAAAAATGAAAGTGCATAAATATTATGCAAATATTGTTGTTTTTTATATGTCTTAGTGCCCTCAGCCAGCAACAAAATATTATATAGGATACAAATATTAAACCTACACCGTGTAGTATTTATAAAAATGCATAAAAAACAAAATTGGATACCTTGTTTTGTCGTTCGCGGTCTATAAGGCTAACCCCCTCCCCCCTTTTCAGAGAAGAACAGTTTCAGCTCTTTCTTTTCCATACTCGTATACTATAACCGTTTCACGTATATATGTTACTTATGATGTTTATTTATATGCGGTTTATTTCCATGTTTTCGTATACATTCAGTGAGCACCCACAGAACGTATATATGTTTTAAATCACGCAGTTGAAGTTTTAATATGTAATTTTCGATCGTTTTAGTTTGTTTTTTTTTTTTTCTTTTACCTTTTCCCTCGTCATCGAAACCAAAATCTCGGTTACCGGCGAAGCGGTGGCGGTGGCGGGGTAGGGGGGGGGCTGTGGGAGCGAAGAGTTTTCGTCGGGGGAAGGATACTCCGGCCACCCCCGGAGCGCTCTACCCGCGTTCCGAGTTTATAAAATAATACGCAGTCGTAAACGTACTATATTACATTGGTAATAACGTCATCGGAACGCCCGTTGTTTGTTATTTCTCGCGACCGGGTTTACGACCGGGACGTGTATAGGGTTAGTTACGACTGCGGGGATTGGGACCGCTATCGCCGTTTCCGGCCGAACTATGCACGCGCACCATTCGTACCGTATATTAACGGTATTGCAATACGGATAGCACTGCAGATATTAATAACAATAATAATAATAATAATAATTGTAAACGCGCATAATATCGCAATATACCATACGTATTAGTTTTCGAGCGAGACGAGAATTGTATTGGCTTTAATACGCTGTGTTTGTGTCTGTGCGTGTTCGAATGTGTCTGCGCAAACGGCTTTTACGCACGTAATCTCGCTCCGTTTGAAAACCCTTCATTCGAACGCATACTCGTAGCTACGGTCGGACAACAAATCGAGAAAGTCATTTTTTTTAAAATACGACTGAAAACACTCCGGTCGGAATCGTTTTACGTCGCGTACAGTCATACGAATACGATTACTCCACGGCGCAGTACGGCAACGCGTAAGGCAATCACAATCCCGGAAAATAATATTTACTCTTTTCGTAATTTGTTTTGTTTGGTCGCCTTTAATTTATAAGGTTAAACCACTGTCTACTTTTGATTTTCAAACGGTAACCTATACTATAAATTCCATAAATAGATAGGATTATTAGTTTAAATAACTTTCGGCGTTGAAATTTCTGATTTCACGTTAACCCGTTTACGCGATATTCCGCTTTTAAGTTTATGTTAGGGAGAGAGTGTAGGTGTACTCGTACACCATTCAAACACGCGTGCCGTGCCGCTACACAAATAATGCACCGCTACTCTCCCCACGACAAAACTTAAAATTGTAATTTCCCGTTTGACGGAAATTATTTTATTATTTTAAATTCCAACATGAAAATTGATATAAACAAATACACCGTCTATTCGTGGAATTTTTTGTAGATTGACATTTCAAAATCAAAAGAAGATAGTGGTTGTGAAACCGTGAAGCGTGAACTTCTAAAATATGGGTGACCAAAAAAAAAAAAAAGAAGAGGAACGTTGCATTTTATAACTATACTCATCCCGCAAATGTTTCAAAAGCGAATTCCGAAAAAACTAATGCTTTCCGAGGTAATAAGTGTCTTACTTGTATAAATCTTCCCTTCTTAAATAACGGTAAGTATACCCATCAGCAGTATCAGTATTTTTTAAGAAATATGAGTGCATACCTACATTATAATAACAAATATATTGAGTTTATGACGAGTCGTTAAATAAAAAGAGGGTTAAAGTCACACGGGGTAAATCGGCCATTTAGCCTCTGAATCGCTCTCGGAAAATCCCCTCTTTTATATTGTTTTCGAAATGTATATGCAGATGTTTAATTTACGTTCAAATAGTTATTTATTTTCGAAAATATGTTACCTGTATTTTATTTTTTTTTCTGTGGACAACTTTTCTACCAGCAATTTAGCACCGATTTACAATAATAGCATTTTTTATAAAAGAAAATCTGACTGTGGAGGTACTTTAGGTAAGCCATTTTTTGATTTTCACATGAGTGCTCCGAATAAATGGGAAAAACATTGGAAAAACGTAAGGAAAACGGGAAAATAGATACAATATTAATCAATTGTATATATATATATATATATATATAATGCATATGTAATATTAAACCATAATGTGACGTTTTTTTTTTTTTTTTTTTTTTTTTGAAATATGATAATTAATTTGAAATAAATAAAATTGTTTATAACGAAGTATAATAATAATAATAATAAAAAAAAAAAAAACGTTATAACACGGTGTGTTTTGGACGTATTTTCGACAACCGACAAAGAGCCAATTAAAATATTTCACATAAATTTTCCTAATACGTAATAATAACAATAATAATATCAAATGGCAGTCGCACGAATAGTAATTTGAATACGCGCGTGTACACGTGATACGTGTACATAATACGTGTAGTTGACGCCGACCCTTAATTGCACGGTACCTATAACCGACTTTAACAATAATTATGTGCGCATTTTTCACCGTGTGTAATAAATTCTCGGATATCTTCGGTTTGTTGTGCGGAGACGCGGGTCGGTGGTCAGAAACACGGCGACCGCAATGTGATTATAATACTATGGTTACGCGAAACATTTCTAAAATATTATATTACCGCCTACTATAATGAACCATCGCGTATTTTAGTGTTTAGCAACGGTACTACCGGGTGGCCCTTTTTTTTTTTTTTTCTTTTCTTTTTTATACGGGAAAAACGATTTCGGTTCCGTCACGTTTCACCTTTTCGGGAACACGATCCCGTTCGATTTCGATCGGACCACGGATCGTCAAAGTTATCCCAAAAATAACGCTATTACGAACTACTAATTCCGGGGCGATGTTTCATTTATTATTTACTGTTGTCAATTCGTTTAATTTTCTTAAATAATACAACGTTGAAAAAAAAAAAAAAGTCGACGGATTTGAAAAAGCCAAAGTTCAAAATGTGTCAATTGAATTGAACGGTATAAATGTTTTTTCTAAATAATCAAAAACAAGTTTGACAACAACGAATGACGGGGTTTTATTTTCGTCGGTTATTAAACAAAACGTGTATAGCTAACGATTACCGTACGACCTCACTAAACCGCGCTCGAAATCGTTTTTTGACTGCGGTTAATCACCGTTGCTTCTCGGTATAATAATATGCAAGCTAAACAATATTACCTTATTGCCTAATAGTGCGGTATCCCTTCTTGCGATCTCCCTCGCGCCCACGACAGCGGCCTCTACCCATATACGGCGCGAAGTATGTCTGGCGCGTTTTAAACTGTATTTATTATAATATTATGTTAATTATGTTATTATTATTGAGTTTCTGTGTTTATAAACTGAAATCCTCTCTGGCCGCGGTGCGGTAGGTAGGTACACGTTATTAACTTAACACAAACACGGTGAAAACGAAATTTCTCTCGGCGGCCGACGGGAATACCACCTGTTCGACCGGCTGCAGCAGGTCGAGGCGATGCCGTCAGCCATGGAAAAAAAAAACAAAAACAAAAACAAAAACCTAAAACAAAATTAATCTTAGTATATTAAAATTAATGTTTCTTGTTTTCTTTCATACTTTGTCCGCCGTATTCAAATCTATAATATTATTCCGGTCTTGACGAAATTTCGCACACTCGACATTCAAAACAAGAAGACCACCGCCGTTTACTTATTATCTCAAAATTCAATCGCTAAAGGGTAACCGATACCGGGTTTTCGGTATAGTCGGAACGCAAATCGAATTGTTTTTGCCGATTTATAGGTTGAAAAAAAAAAGTTGCCTACAAACACACAAATAAAATTTCTCTCTTTTGGGAAAAACACGTCTTGATCTTCAGGTTTATTTATTTAAATCAACAAGTGAATGTCAGTTACGGTTTATGATACGAAAAGTTCGAAACAAAATGTTCTGTTTCTAAATGTTCAACATGTCACTCAGTTAGTTTTCACCTCGTGAAATAATACGTTGCTAGAAAAACTATCGTTGCTTAGTCACCGAAAACGTTGAATTATATTCGTTATACGTTCTTTTTTTCTACCCCAAGAAATAAGATTTATCATTGTCAAAAAAAAAAAAAAAAAACAGTTATTTGACTATAGCGGGAAAAATAATGAAATTTGAAAAATTTACCGACAACAATTGCAATGATAAGGGACGGGGATGAAAACGGGAAGTCACGGGGAAACTTATAGCTACATTTGTGTTCGTGGCGACGCGGGCAAAGCTGGTGTAGACAAATTTGGACTTGAAATTAAAGTGATGGACATATTTCGCACGATGGGTAGAGAAGGAAAGTTGGGAAGGTGGAATATGGAATCTATTACCTATTATGAAATGAAACGACACCGCGTCATTATCCGCCGGTCGGAACGGTCGGCGAAAAAAACGTTTACAGATCGCGCGTCGAAAGTCGCGCAATATTTCCAAAACAAAAAAAAAAAAATAACGAAAAAAAAAATAAAAAAAAAAAAAACCCCGAAAAACTGTTTTTTTTATCGTTGCGAAAACGGTTTTTTCTCGTTTTGCTTTTATCGCATCAAATTAGTCGCGGTGGCCGCCAACGCAGGTGATGGTCGTAATTATTATTATCGTCACTGTATTATTAATCGTACGTACAAAAATGTTTTTTTTTTTTTTTTTTATTTTTATTATTATTGCGATGCGCCGCAGCGGCCACCCGCCGTACGCCGTAATAATTATTTGCGAGAGTTGGTACTTTTTCGTCCGTACCATTATTATAATGTTACACGGCGGTACCCGCAGGTCCCGTCGAATTAATCGTTTCGCGTGTATAATAATAATAATATTATTATTATTATTATTATTATTATTATTACCGTCGTGATCGCGTATACGTTCGGCGGCGATTTTTTTTTTTTTTTTTTTTTACATACCGCGGCAATTATCAACGTCGCGTCCGCGGCTGTTGCAATTATATTATCGGCCGGCAGCCCGCGAACAAGCCGAGTATATTATATATCCGGAATAATAATAACCGTAATAATATAATGTAGCAGTTATAATACGCGTAGTATTATACACGCGTTAAATTCAGTAAAAAAAAAAAAAAACAAAATACGAGCGAAACACTCTATAAGTTTAGAAAAAAAAATAAAAAAATAAAAACCATAATAATACCACAACCGCGGTGGATAGAAACAGAATTCGACCGTTTTCCCACGCCTATTGTTTACCATAACATAAAAATGTACCAGTTTGTTGTAAAACAATAAATAACGGAACGCCCACAATAAATAATAATGCAATACTATATAAACTATAATTCCAAAAAAAAAAAAAAACCGGTGAACTTTGACATCCGTATATACGGAAGAGGTGAACGCTAAAAAAGCCTCCGAAAGGCACTGCATCATTGATATTAACGGCGTGCGTACACAAAATGGCATCCCCTGGCTTCGTTCGGGTGTATGGTCTGTTGTAGCGGAACTGTGCCGAGCTAAAAAAAAAAACATCCTCCTCCTGCGACGACATTACGAATATTTCACACACCGAAATTCCGCGCTACTATCTTATCGCCGCAATCGGTCTGTAAAACGAATTATAATTCTCGAACTCATTTGGTCCGGAGAGAGCCGCAAAATACGTCGATTAATAAAAACAACGATCCGAAAAGGATATTATGGTATTTCCGTCGGGAGGATTATTTTTTTCTTCCAAACTTTTAAAGAAAACCGTCTCGGTGAAAACCTAAACGACCGGCGTCTTTTTTTTTCTCTCTCGTAAACATCGCGCGTGCTACAAAAATAGCCATTTAAAACCGGCGACATTTGCGCCTGCAGTAACAATATACTAACTGTCCGACGTTGCCCGTGTCAAACAAATATATGATAAAAACGGTTTCCCCTCGGATTTCCTGTGTTAATCCCCGTCACTATCACTGAAGTGAACCGTTGCCCTTAACAATTTTAAACGTTTATTTTATTTTCAAACTTATACGAATTAGTTAAACGGTTGCTAAGCAATGAAAAAACTAGTCCATAACCTCACTGCGATTATGTACCGCGGTACCGTGGTAACGCGATGTTAGTGAAATGAAAAACAAGTAGAAAAAAAAAAAATTATAAATGTCTTCGTGCACGAACCCGAGACCGGTGGGATGGAACGTAGTGTGAATGCCATCGCGCCAACATATACAGTGCATGATTTTTACTCAGGGGCCCCTAACATTTGTCGACTGAACGATTCGAACAGCTAAAAACCTGTTCATCCAATCGTTTCTCCGTGGATTCACTCTTTCAACATCCGTCACTAGCACTACAGTTGCTAATCGTTGTTGCACTCAATTTTCATTTATATTTTCAAATTTATATGAATTAGTTGTACGGTTGCCAACAAGCAATTAAAAACGCCTATAGACTATTATTTTGCATTCAGCCCATACTACTGCAGGTTAGGTTTACTACTTCCACTGGTCAGAACGAGGATTTCAAAAACATTCAACTTTCTCTTGACAACTCGGACCCGTTCTGCAAAAACCCGGTCCAGTCGTTTCGGAGATTACCTAGAGTATTTATGTATTAAAACGGATAACACATAGTTGAACCGATGATTGCAGAAACGTCACGACTCGCGGATAGTCGCACGTTTTAAAAGTCTTCTTCAAACTCTGAAAATCGATAATAATAAGCGCACATTAAATTATTTTTACACGCAAACGGTGCACCTAATGATATGTATCGATGAGTATTCATTTTTGAATTGAATTTGTTTTCATCGCCAAAATATTTGAAATTATTGACTCGTGACGTTTCTACAACCGTCCATTGAGTTCTGATGTTCCACAAACGCTCGTTGAGCGCACAGACCGGTTTTATTTACGAAAAGTGTAGGTTTAATCGTCAAAGACCGAAGTGTGTAACTATATAAGTATTTGTTTGTTCAGCGACGTTGCTACTTGTTTAAAGCGAATTCGAATAAAACGACCTTTACGTAGGCACGTGCATAATAAATAAAACATTTACGAGCATATAATATTAGGTGTACACTAGGTTTTTCTTCCGTTTGTACAGCATGTGCGCTCGTTCGTGTTTCGTCGCATTGATAACATTAAAAAAAAAAAAAAAAAAACGTTCGAAACGAAAAAACGACTAAAAACAAAACGAAATATATATATAAAAATCGAAAGAAAAAAACTGCGCAACATGCTTCGGTGTGGTTTTCGGAATCAGCCGCTCTACTCGTACTATTCGTATTATTATCGTGCGTCCGGACCGAGAAATTCACAGAGATAATGCAATCGATTCGCCGCAATCGTATTGTACGATAACACGACACGCGCACACAAATAGCCGAATACGAGTACATTTAAAAAACATATCGCATATCGCGTGATTGAGGCGTAATATGTACACCAAAACCACGAATTGTATCGATTAACCCGTGAAATATCCGTTTTGATGAATCTATTATAACCGCGCGATTGTGATAATATCGCGTGTGAAAAAACATTCGAAACTCGAACAGTTCACCGGTTAATCGACGCGGTGGTGTGCCCGTTTTGCGATAGTGCGGCCGCCGAATTCCGCGCCCCCGGGAGAACAGTAACTTCAAATTTCAAAAAATGACCTCTATAAAGTACCATCCAGAGGACATTTCTATTTAGAAAATGTGCTTTACTTGATAATCGGAGTATGTTTTCTAGTAGAAAAAGTTTTCACATAAAAAAAATCTATGGTTACACGAATGAATACATGTATGACACACTAGAACACTTTTAGTCAGCGGGCTAACCACTTTCCACCTATTTTTTTTATTAAATATATTGAGCCAGGCAAAGCAAAATGGGAATAAAAGTAAAAATAAAACAACAATTTTCACAGACAACTCGCCGGTGTTAAATAAAAGATACATTTTATGTCGGCTGTATTTACCGACTTTTATAGGAATTAGAAA
The DNA here is from genome assembly GCA_902439185.1 of Cinara cedri. Classification (NCBI taxonomy): domain Eukaryota; kingdom Metazoa; phylum Arthropoda; class Insecta; order Hemiptera; family Aphididae; genus Cinara; species Cinara cedri. The sequence continues at coordinate 1,810,997 of CABPRJ010000955.1, read as the reverse complement.
CGTCGAAATATCCGTGAATAGGGATTCCATAACACGTGTTTTTCGGTATAGCAGCCCGTTTTTTTATTATGTTTTTTCCTGTGCCACACTCCCTATATGTATACGAACGCTTTGTCCGAAATCGTGCGGTACGCGACAACAAAACGATTCGGAGTGACCGTACGGCTCCGTTTATCGTCAATTATTAAAGGCCGCGCCTTGTCGTCGGAGCCATTCCTCTCTGTTTGATGCTACATTCTTCAATGAAACAAACAGTTCACGAGTCCTTGAATGTGTATAAATATTGTTCCCTTGGGCGTCCTCTTGATTTCGTCCCAGTTGCATTTCATTCAAATATATTTGGTTATAAAGACGTTGTGTCGGATGACGTGTCCTAACTAACTTTAATTGCCTTGATTCAATCATCTTCATCGGCTGTTTTTTCTCTTGAAATCCATCTAATACGTGTTTATTTCGTTTCTTGTCAATCCATCTCGTCTTTGTCGTCGCGGCGCCTTTACACGCTTATTAAATACCTGTCGCGTATTGGACGAATGTGCGTACGAAATATTATTATTTGCGGTGTGCCTAATGTTATGATATTACATTGTCTGGCGGCACAAAAGCGAGAACTAATCGAATGCATAAAGACCGTTTAATATTATTGCTGCGCTACGGTGCAATGTAAACAGTCCGGTATATTGTATTGTAGAAACGCGTCTATTGAAAAACCTATGTGGACAGGAAAAAAAAAAAAAAAAAAGAGAGAAATATATTCTAATTGCGTACCTATTATATACTGTACTACTACTACAATTAGGTACTACCGACAAAAAAAACACACTAGTTCTATTCGCCCTATACAGTGTACCGGTACCGAATATAATATTATGTATAGAAAAATAGTCATTGTGAGCGTACAGAATAAAAGCAATAACGACGTTCGTGGGCTCGCGTTTAAAAAAAATAAAAATACTATACACACATACAGAAGACAGTTTTCTCTTTTATACGACGACAACGGCGTTTTTGATAAATCCACATTATTACGAATGGTAACGCGAACGCCGTATTAATTCTTTTGTAGGCGACGAAAACGACGACGGTAAAAAGTCGTATTGCTTGTTCGACAATACTGTTATTATTATTATTATTTACAGACGGAATACGACACAACGGTTTCGCACGTCAATAACGAACGAAATATCGTTAAACGTCGCCTACTGCGTTGTATTATTATTGCACTGTTTATAGCCTACACGGTTTTTTCTTCTCCGATCATATTTTTTAATCCACGATCGAAAGCAATGATATTATTTTTCGTGACTTTTGTTTTTTTTTTTTTTTTTTTTTTTTGTTTAACTATATACCTCACTATACGCATGTATAACATCGTGTTCGCGTAACCTTTAGAAATTACTGCGAAAACGGTATTTCACCGTGCTCTCGGAGCTTTTAGCGTTCTGATATAACGTCGACCGTCAGTCGCGAACATTATGAAATATCAAAATATAAAACAGAAATAGAAATATTTTATGAATCATTAATTTAGTTACAGTCGAAATACACATAATACATTCGAAATAATTCAGCTTATATTTCGGACAATGGGCGGTTGTTTTTTCAAAAGCCTATAGCCGCAGGAAAAGTCGATGAGTAACACTAACTCGATCATATTATTATAATATATCTAGCCCACAAATCTAACGAGTCAACACGTTAAAACTGAACTTAAAAACTGTATTTAACACGTGAACTCGAATTAATATGCTTGGGTATCCAAGCATGTGTTTGTATCTCCGTTGTGTCCATCCGTTCGGGACATTATTATTATTATTATTAATGTTTAATTCTGCGTAGTATTATATAAAAAAAAAAAAAAGACTAGAAAATATCAAATGATTATAAGTAACTCGAAAATCGACGGATTGTTTTGAAACACTGTACAAAGGCTTAAATATAGGTATTCCGTGCATGCGTATTTCTGGTCTCTACGACCGGGATTTTAACCGAACGACGACAAAAAACCAAAGTCAACACCGTTAATGACGTAAACTTTCCCGATTTTTTATCCCTACAGTTTTTCCCCCGGGTTTCGCCGGTACTGTTGTAAAACATTCGCGAAAAAAAACCAAGAGTGTAGATTAAAAATCCGCTATCCGAAAAGATTGTACAGTTTGGTGATCGGGGGGGAGGAGAGAGGTGAGATTGCCGCGGTGGTAGAGTTGCCCGCAGACGTGAATAAATTAAAAAAGGAATACATTAGGTATAATAATATTATGGTTACGGGGACTTTTTTCGCCGGCGCGCGGTACTGCACGGAGTCGTTAAAAAAAAAAAAACATTGTTTTCCGGCCGACGTTCGCGTGTGCGATGCATTTTATACACGCGCTCGCGCAAACACACACACACACACACACACACACACACACACACACACACAAACATACACGCGCGCGCTATTACGACAGCTATGTATATATGTATACCTTATACCTATGTTATAAAATATACCGTACGGTTAGGTACACGCGGCGGCTATAGTGATATTGCGTACGTGTGTTCGTAAATTACGCGGTTTCGGCCGTCGCCGCCTGTTATCCGGCCCGCGTCGGTATGTGGTGTTTTTTATTTTCCTGTATTATTATTATTTATTTTTTTATTTTTTTTTCCGCATTTTAAAATGCGCCGAAAACCGCGTAACGTACGGCGAGTAGACGCGCCGCAATGATCGCGCACGGCGCGCGGTGTTGTGATCTCGCGACGGTCACGGTTTTGTGGAAACGAAGAGATAAAAATAATAATAATAATAATAATGGATAACGCAAACAAACGGTTTTCCGCGTTAATTAAAATAAAACGCGTTCCCGTCTTTCCGTTTCGAAAGACGCGCTCGCACAGGACAAACAGCTGCTGATTTATATCGGGGGGGGGAGAACACACACACACACACACACAGGACAAACGGAACGCCGTACACAAGACCTTCGAGCTGTACGCACGCGCCAATATAATTAACGGAAGTGCGGATCTAATCGCGTCTAAACAAAAACGGCGAGACGATTTTTTTTTTTCCTTCACTTTTTACGCGCGTTTTCCTTTGTATACCCGAACCCCGTCGGTCGCATGCCCGAGCGCCGCGACTTCGGGGACGACGGGAGTCGTACCCGCGTATACAATCACTCCGAAATCACCTAATAGTTGAAGGGCTCCGCGCAACGACCGGACAAGTCCGGTTTTTACCGTAAATCTGCAGTTTTCGGCAATTTTGAATACGGCCTTTCCCCCCCCTCCTCCGTCCCCCTTCAAAACAAACAAGATAAGTCCGGTCGATGAACGTTACACCGAAACGGAGATACAGCCGAAACGGGCTCGTTTGAATGTGCGGCAACAAAACCCAGATAACAGTTCTACTAAATGAAAGTACTGTGTAATTAATATAAACTGAATACGGAACGCGGGACACTACATCCCAATGCGCCCCTCTGCGTTCCCGATTCGGGCACTGTAGCGGCCGTTAAACGTGATAGTAAACGGCGAACGTATTCAATATCGTGACGAAACGAAACAAAAGACGTACATATTTCGCACGACGGGTGGGCCACCGTTGTAAGTGAAAAATTTGGAAGATTAGGGTGTAGAGGAGAATTTGATTTGCATCCGTACGCGACAATAAACCGTTGATAACGGACAACGATTCGGTGCGAAGGGTCTTTTATGCGTGTACACATAAACTTTCCCGTTTTCCCCACGTTTTCTCCCGATCATTGCGAGAAAAAGCTCGGATGATCAAACAATTGCCCCTACAAATTACCACTCGGATGAAATCCCCTTCCGGAGAAGGTGCCACACGTGATATATCAGAGCGAGATTTCTCGCAGGAGAGTTGCTCACGGAATTGAAAATTAAATAAAAATCGTTGTAAGACTAATGCGTGTACTAACATATACACTGCGTGTAAATGAGTACTTGTTTTCAATGTAATACGTACGGCGCATATGCGTATTTTAATGTCTATAGCGTTTACCGAATATTTGAGTCGAATCACAATAATCGGGGTACAGCTGCAGCTTTCGTCTAAAAACTATTCAATATACAATATAATAACGCGTTCCTTGTTAATTCGTCCGTAATGTTGTTTATCTTCAAATCCGAAAGTCGCCGATGGCATTATATTACACTCATCTCGTTTCCGAGTCGGTCGACGAGATGTGACGGAACATGTGCGGTTCCGATGTCATTCATTTTACGGTGACGACACAGGTATTTCAGTGTTACATTTATTCCCGTAACCGTTTTCTATCCACGCGATATTCGCGGTTTTTTCGTTATATTAAATTCGATTGTATTGCGCGCGTTCCGTCATTAACGTCATTATAGTGCGCATGAGTTAACACGAAGTCTCGAACGGCGAGGTTTTACATTAGTTTGATTTAATAGCTTTATGAATAGCGTCTTTCGATAATTACAAATCGTAAATTGTCAAATTGACAAATTGTTTAACTATCGAAACACATGCAATAGCCGAAAAAATTCTTAAAGTCTTTATTTAAACATTTTTTTTTTTTTTTTTTCAATGTATTTATGTAAATCTTGTTCACGAGGACGTTGAAAAAAAACGGCGTTACCATAATATTTCACGGCGCCTTCATTGATGTCACCGCTGCACTCCGATGACTTCACGGATGGATGTACGGCGAATAAATCGCCGGTCCAGACGCCAAATCTGAAACGAAATACAAATAATAAC
>CABPRJ010000955.1:1765072-1806247 GCA_902439185.1 Cinara cedri | reverse complement strand
TTTTTTTTCAATGTATTTATGTAAATCTTGTTCACGAGGACGTTGAAAAAAAACGACGTTACCATAATATTTCACGTGAAGTCACCGCTGCACTCCGATGACTTCACGGATGGATGTACGGCGAATAAATCGCCGGTCCAGACGCCAAATCTGAAACGGAATACAAATAATAACATTGTATAAATAATAATGGTTAAAAAATGTTGAAAATATGTAAACATTTTCTCCTAGCCGTCATATATTGACGCTGACACGTGAAACATAAATGTACAAAAAATTGTAAAAAAAAAAAAAAGTTATCGGTTTACGCGACAAAAAAATGATCCGCTAGAGATAACGAAGGCTGAGCGTGACGCGGATTTCCAAACGAAACGCTGATTAAAAAGTCGACGAAAATGATGATATCGAAAACTATATAATAAACTTCGAACAAATTCGTATCTGTGTCGTGAACCGTCGTACAAAAAACACATACGATCGGTATGCGATAAACAGATTGCGTACGCGAAAACAACAAACGCGCGTCCGGAAAAATAACATTATTTTTATCTCTGTACGTTTTTTTACTGAACATTTTATATTTCTAGGTTTTTTTTTTTCGTTATTTTGAAATATTACGACATTACAGAATGCCGCAAATAATTAATTCCGTTGAAAAGTAATGCGTGACGTCACGGGTCTTACCACCACGGTTTTTTCCAAGCGCCTTGTTTACACGAGACGCCGTAGATTACTATACTAATTACTATCGTCTACTTACTCTTACGATAATTATGTTTGCGCCTTATCAAAGTTAATATGTTTTCCTGAAATTTGATACGACAATCGTATCGAAAACGACGGGCAAATTCAACGAAACAAATTACGCGAACGAAAACAAACGAAAACAAACTCTCGATCGCAAAAAAAAAAAAATATTTTTTTTTCTCTATACATTCAACGTACAATTTTAACAATCGCGTTGCTGGTTACTTGTTACAATTGATTACAATGAATTTTAAACGCTGAACTCTAATAGTTGTTATTATCATTATTGTCTTTATGATTTTGTAAAATGATCGTGTCACTTCGGTGCAGATTATGTGGTGGATGAGTAGACGACGCTGACAAGGTAAGGAACGTGTACACAAGAGGTGGTTCGGGCGTGACTTAGACAGTAGACAAAATGAGAGAAAATATACCGAGATGGTTTATAGGGGTGTCACGAGATCGATGCGTACGCAGTGAGAATTGCAATGGAAACGAACGTATGAGAGAAAAGAAGGGGAGGGGTCGAAAAAGAGTCGGTTAGATACGATTGAGGATGATAGTTGGACGGCGGGTATATGCAGAGGGATTGAATGAAACGGACATTTAGGTCTCGACCCTAAATAGTTGGGATGGAAGCGAAGAATAAGAAGAATTTGATAATTTGATTTAACTTTTGTCGAATTTCCGCCGAAAATATAAATATAAATATTGCATTTTACCGTGTCTGTTATATATGTATATACATTTTTTCCCGCTATTATCGATTCCCTTTGGAACATAATACGAGGTCAAGCTCGGAAATTAGAGTTTTTACCTAACATAACCTTTACGTGGACGGATTGTCATATGCGGTGGGTCATAAGTGATAAAATGTTGATCGAATATTATCATGTTTTTGGGGGGTGGAGGGTAATTTTTTTTATCTTTGCACACCCATACAGAACCCCGAATGGAGTTAGGGGACGAAATTTCGTATAACCGGCATGGTGTAAGTACGAGTATGTGCCATTCGAAGACCCAATCCCCTCCGGCTATTTTTGTGCTAAAATTTCATGTTTTCGCTGGAAATATCGGGTTTTAAATATCCCTGCTAGTCCCTTGAAGACTCACCAAAGTAACGGGATTTAAATATGTATACGTATAATATATGTACACAATTGTTGTGGACAATGTGCCTTCAGAATGTTTAAACTTCCGACCACCAGAAGGTGATGGGAGTCATCGTCTTGGTATCGGTAAAAATCTCGAGAACTACTTTCTTTACTTATTTTGAAGTAACTGTATTTGTTCGATTCCTAATAGTATCGTTATCGAAAGTGCCGAAAAGCCATGCGCTACTTTTTATATATGCAATAGACGTAATAGACCGAGAATAATATGACCGAGAGAGTGATAAAATGCGGTTAACGTGTGTCTAGTAGTTTAGTGAATACAACTCATCAATAACAGAAATTTCAAACAGAAATTCAAACAGAAATTTATAATTTAATCCAGACATGACATAATATATAATGCAGTATAATTTACACTCGAGAACAACTCTGACAACCGTAACTATGTTTGATTATTTATAAAAAAAAATAATGACCTCAATGACCTCTCTTGTTTACAGACGCGTAGAAAAAAAACACACATCATAGTAAAACCGATGGATCCTTCGCTACTCTCCGAATCTGAAATTAAAAACAAAATTAAATATTTTAACAACTACAAGTCGCCCGGAGGGGGGGGGGAAATTCGATTCTAGTGACGGAGTTCAGCAGCTCACCAATGTTTTTGATTTTAATTTCCACCTGAAGAGAGACACTTTATTACACGTTTACCGGGAGTTTATGACTTGGATTACTATTACGAATTTGTCGTTAGGTAATTAAAATTTGATTCTCGGCGCTTTTAATAAATTTAATCTTTGGATGGTTTGCCGGTAAAAAAAAAAAAAATAATAATAAAAAAACGCGCGTGTCTTCGGCTGACTTATAAAATCGCACCCGATCAAAGCTCCGTCTCCGCGTACTCTATACTAATAAGATTATTGTATTTCCTCGTGATGACAATATATTTATAGCGGCGAAAAAAAAAAACTCTTCGAATAGCAGAACCGACCCGGAACCGGCCGCGACAGTCGTCTGCTTATAGAACGGATGTCCTATAAAATATAAAAAAATAAATCGTAAGATAACGACTCGCGATAAGTTATTTTCCGTGTGCATTTCAAAACGACCTTACGTCCGTACATGGTTTGGCGAACGCTTGTCCGTCTCCGTTTGGTTCGGCTTCGATGAATTCCGAGCGGCGCTTTGACGATGATAAAATTATTATGAGTGGTTTTTTTCCCCCGTCCGTCAACGCCAACCGTCAAAATGGTACCGTTTCCGATGCATTCGGGGGGAATTATCGGTTTTTTCGAAATGTCTGTAGGTTTTTTAACAATAATATATACAATACGAGATGAAAAACAGACAACAATAAACGGCGAAACGTCAGCAATTTGTGTAAAATAAAAACTATTCAATGTCATAATAATAGACCCCTAGTCGAAAATAAAAAAATTAAAAAAAAAAACGTGTAGAATTACTCCTCTTTATGTTCAACACGCCACTACGCACTGTTATAACACGTCCCATAGCATATAATATTATTGTGCCATATGATATATTATAAAATACGTCCTCGGATAATGAGGACGGATTCAGCTACTGTTACAGGTAATTCAGTGTATACCTGTAAGCAACGATGAACCATTGAGAACGAAAAACGATTCTAAGCGCGCAGTTCGGTTGATAGTGAGGCTTCGTCAACAATATAAATATGTCTTTTTATGGTAAAATGATTAAAATTGGCATTATATAATCTAATTTTTTCTATAATTTGGTTACACTTTCGTAGTGACTTGGAATATTTACAGGATACTAATTTTATTAGCAATATCTAATCGCGGTAAAACTTGCAAAATATTTTGTCGATTTTCGAGGTATGCGCATGGCATTTTCAAGTTTTACACGGTAAACATTGTCCGGATAAAACTGTTTGAAAAGAAATTATCGGAAATCATGTAACACGAGATTCACGGTATTGAGTTGTCAAAAAAAAACAAAAAATAATAATAAATAAAAAGTTAGGCGTAATGTAGTTGGTTTTTTTTTTTTTATATACGCGTTTTAAAATCAAATCTCGACGAGAACCGTGTAAACATCAAACCTTTACCCAGAAACGCGTTCCGTTATAGTTTATCGTTGGGACACAGATATAAACCAAATGACTCTATCGTGTACACCCTATCTTCCCTAATACCCCACCAAAATCCGTCGCGCAACCGTCAGCAATATCGGCTGTTTTTTTCCTTTTCTTTTCGGTAAACAAATAGTTCAATGTTCAATCAAAATTCATTCGGCTTCGAAAAGTTTATGCGCAATTGATTATTTTCGCGGATCGTCGGGAATCTCGATCGCTTAAAATTCGCTCAACATAAAATACGCTACCCGATAAACAATCGATAGACGATTATATTGCCGTCAACGCGGTTTCGAGGATATTGCCGCGGACGGTCAAAACTGCATCCGCGTCACCGGCGCCTTGTGCAGGCGTTTCCGGCGTTCGATTTCTACCGTCGGGTTAACGCGTCGTAATATTCATTTTGCGTAGTCTCATCTCGGATTGTATACAACGAAAAATGCGTCATCCGGGATCTGCTCGAAAACCATTGAACTATTTCGGTACGACCATAGGGTTTTTGCCGGGAAATAACAATAGCGTGATATCTTTTTTGTTCAACGATTACAATATGTTTTGCATAAAATTGATTTTTTTATGGTTTTTCGATCGTTGTGTCTTCGGTCCCGGGGAACGAGTCTTTGGGCTCGAGCCATTATTTTGTACCGTTTTCAAATAAAATTTTTTAAAAAAAAACCGGCCTAACCAAAAATATTCAGAATCGTTTAATGCTCTGTTTACATGTGTAGCAAATTTTCAAAACTTTGCCCTTATAATGTGTATACAGTGTATTATCGACTTTTTCAAACAGCAAAGGACTGCGTCGTCTAAAAATAACGAATACGAAATAATGCGTTAGCATCTTTTTTTTACTCTTCCAGTCCAAATGATAAATCGTTTTATCCGTTTCGAACGGTGCATACGATATTATTACAAGTTACGAGTGTTGTATATGCGTATCAAAAGGTTTAGAAAATTTGCAAATTTATTTCATTCTATTACGAACATACGGGCTGGGCTCTTTTAGTACGATAACGAGTAAATAACAGGTATATTCAATTGAATATACCTTTGAAATACTATATTATCCAGAAAAAAACGCAGAAAAATGAAAAAAAAAAAAAAATGAAAGTAATAACAACAAACAAACAGTTAACAAACGAAAGAGATTGCAAAAGGCACCGAAGTATGAAATTATAAGTGATTAAATAAGAAAGACGGGGTCAATATTGGCATTACGATTAAAATTAAAAGTTAATACTAATTTCAATGTATAACAGAAACAGGGGCGAACATTCGATTAAAATAAAGCCCGAACGAACGATTGATAGAAAAAAACTGAAATCGGATTTCAATAGAAATCATCCGAGAAAATCGCCGGATCGTGAAAAATAACGTATAGCTTTGAAAACGCTGTGAATTCCAATTTAAAATACGGACGAAACTCTTTTCATTTCCGATCAGACGTGTTCGCCCGTAAACGCTGATTAAATGTGCGGCGAGCTCACTCTCGTTTACAGTTCGAAATCTTGATTTCCGAGCGATAATTGTTATTACCACGGCAACACAAAGCACAATAATACAGCATAGGGAAAACTCTTGTTTATCAACGGCGGCCGTTTCGAAAACTGTGATCGCGGAATAAACGGCCGAATGCCCGTGACGTTCGGATTTTGGCAGTGTGTACCCGAGTACGTATACACCAAGGATGCGTAACCTTTTTTATTGTTATATCAATAATCGCACTTTTAATCGTTTAATTGTTATCGGTCACGGTTTTTGGTGATTTTCAGGAGAAGGACGAACTGTAACCAGGCTTCCAAAAAACACATTTAAAGGCATAGACGGATGCGTGAATTCACCGTAACGTGCGCCGCAAAGCTCAAGGAAAACTGTTTTTGGCTAGTTTTACTATTTTTCGAGGGAGGATATCTCCATAGACCCAATCCACCGATGGCTGCGTCGGAAACAATGTAAACGCAACTGAGGTTTCCCCACAGCTGCGGTAGCGTTCTTTACAGACAGTGTGAAATGAAATTTTGGAAATCACTATAACACGGACTACATGAGGATATGAATCGGACACGCGTGATAAAAAAACGTCGGTCAGGGAATGTATGCGGGTACCGAATTTCGCGAATTTATCTGAATGTCATCGACGGTCTTATCACCGTTTTTTTTTTATTGGACGGGGGTTGTTTTTGTTGAAATACACTGTAGACACCTATCGCGAAATCGACGACGGACTTATCGGCTAAGGGGCGACCGTTCGGCCGTAACGATTATTTATATCCGTGCCTCACGTCCAGTGGCGGCGCCCTGGACATAGTTCTCGGATAACTCGTGATTGCGCACCTATATATATAGCGGTGTACCGCGGGGCCCATTAGAACCAAAACGATCGCGAGACCCTGGTCCCGTTTTTCCTCCCGTACCGCCGGCATCGGTAGGCGGCCAGACCGTATATAATCTTCTTGGCTCGTGGACGTTGATAAGATACGTCCGTGAGGACGGGCGCAGCCACTGTTGTAGGTATTTTAATGTATACCTGTAAGCAACGATAAACCATTGCTCACGTAAAAACGATTCTGAGCGGAGTTCAGTTGATAGTGTGGCTTTGTCAACAGTATATATGCCACGTTATAGTAAAATAACTAAACGGGCTTTATATATTTTTTTTAATGATAATTGTTTAATGTCGTACCGATTTTCCCGGTTTCCCCCATGTTCTCTTCCGGTTTTTCGCATTCGATGAGAAAACTCTAGAGGAAACCGAAAATCGACCCCCTCCCCAAAAAAGAAGTACCTCTCCACACCGATTTCCTTTCGGTCTCTGGTGGAAAAGTCGTCCGCAGAACAAAAAAAAAAAAAAAAAAACATCTTTGTAAAACCATAAGCTTCTACGGTCCACTCGGAATCTAAGGTACCGTACACGCGCGCCATATTTTGCGGCGGTCCGACCCGCGGACATCGGACGAACGACACGCGGTCGAATCGCCACCCGCGGTTCGTACGTCGCGCACCATACCGTCCGCGGCCCCGTCGTCCCGGACGATAATTGTTATCGCCGCGGTCCAGCTAACGATACCGCGCGTGTGCGATACCGCGGATGCGTCTCGCTCGTCCGACCGTCGTCGCCGCGCGCGTGCCGCGCGACCGCATTGTTTCGCGTGTCCGGGCGTGAACGGGCGCGCGGCACACGACCGCGACAAGAGGGGTCGGACCCCTCTTGTCGCGTGCGTACAGGGTGTTCGCGGAGATACCGGGTCGCGGCGCGCGCGGGTGAACGGCGGCGGGCGCGCGGCGTAGTACTCGCGCGAGGTAACGCGCGACTCCAAAGGCCCCGCAGCGAACCCGCGCGCCGTGGCCGCGGCGCGGACCCCGGGAAGTGAGCGCGGACGTGCCGCGCCCCGGACGGCCGACGGACGGCAGACGGGGCCCGCGGCGGGCCGTTCGAACGGGTCCCGCCGGACGACGGTCTTACGCCGAGACCGCGCCCCGTCCCGACCGACCGTGAACAATATATTTTCGCACGGTAAATCGGCGCGCGTCTTTGATGTTCCGGCGATTGAAAATGTACGACTCGCGGTAATATCGTGCGGGTGTCCCGAAACTCTACGGTAATTTACCGTTGCCGTCACCCCCCGAACGACAATATTTTTACTGACCGACGGCGTTTCGTTTTGCCGGTTTTCCTGCCCGACGTTTCGCGTTTTCTCGTCGGCTCTTTATCAATAACCATTGTTGTCACGCACGGAAACGCACATTTTTGAAAAAGCAGTACTGCAGACCGATCTGTATTGTAATGAAATCAATTTTGATTTCAATACGTTCTTTGAACCGTTAATCTTCGTATTATATTTCTTTGTTCGATTCTCAAGCATTACTGTCAACTGAACTCCTTTCGGAATCGTTAATGATTTTAAGTGCCGTCGTTTTTTTTTTTTTTTGTGATTTTCGTTTAAATTTGATTTTAGTCGTCCGACGATTTTTAAAATTTTACCTCGTCTAGATAAAACCAATTTAATTATTACTATTCTATTTCAAGTCTCTATGTGTGTTTATAACCAAATAACAGCAGAAAAACCGAAAAAATAATTCCTTAAAAGCTCAAAAGTGGCTCGAATGTTTTGGCGATGACACCGTGAGAAACTAAACCAAAACGTCAACAAAAAATTTACTCTGTGATATTTCGATTAAATCATTTTTTCCGGTAGAAAGCGTCGTCCGTGTTTTTATAAAATAATGAAATCGTGAAATTGTACGTTTTCCTACGTTTTTTTTCCACTTAAGTGCTTTTATTTAAAAAATGGCGTCGACAATAAAAAAAATGACCCGTTTAAAGGACCATCTAGACAACTTGAGCTTTCAGAAAAGTTGTTACACGTAAAAATCGGAGCGAGTTTACTAGAAAAAACATGTCCGCAGACTAGAAAAAAAAAATAAACACCTCAGTAAAGCCAAGAGCTACCTCATTATGGTGGGAATCTAAAAAAAAAAAAAAAACGGAACGAAAATTTACTGTTCACGCTTCTTATGAATAAGAGCTCTTTCCCGTTTCTTCATTTCAATAGTGACGAGTTCCTTTTTCCAAAACGTATGATATGGTTCGTTATTCAAGCCTAATCTTATCAAATATGTTGGTACCAAACCGTTCGAACCAAAAGATTCGCAGTTATCTCCTTCGCTTTCGTCCAAACTATTTTTGAATATTCGACGTTTATAGTTTAATATATTGAAAATTAACACAATAACAATGCGGTTTACCGTTTACGGGCGAGGCAGGTGATTCGACGAGGATGTTACGGGTCGACAATAACTGCAGACAGCAGGCTCATAATGTTCCGCGCGTTACGCGCGCGCCGGTCTCGAGACGATTTTCGCCACGATCAAAAATAATATCATCATAATAAATCTCCTCAGATTCGAAAAAAAAAAGTTCGTTTTGACGTGATGCAATTGCTTGATCCCGGTATAGGAATATTACGCGAACTATATTATTGCCTTTGATAACGTGACTCGCGGCCATTGCGGATGTTATTCGGCCGGGGTGAATCTTTTTGCGCACGAAACGACCGGAAACCACGTCGCGTAACGGTTGCGTGTACGAGAATTATCGCATCCACTGTAGTTTAGCGTAGAAATTTGTTTGAGGGCCCCGGTGACCGGGGGGGGGGGGGGGGGGGTGGGGGCGGGAGGTTATAATTACGTCGCGTACAATACGAAATATATTATACGTATTTGCTCGTGGATTCCTCAAGAACGTTTCTTTTTATCCGAATAACGCTGTAGCGTCGAAAAAACTCCGTCCGACGAGCGAACGACAGGCGTATAGTCGGAAAGTACGAAATTATCATCAGAACTGCATTTATTTGAAGACCGTGTAGCTTCATTTTTTTTTTTAACGGGAGGGGTGGGGAATAATGTCGGGAAACAATTTATAATTCATTCCGTTTATGACTAATCCGCAGTCACCGTCCGCCTTCGCGGTAACAGTCACATTCGGTAACAGTTGTGTATATTCGCGAAACATTTTCGAATTGAACGCGCGATTTCACTATGCGGGGTATACGGGCCGTGGCTCGGATCGCTCTCGCCCTCCCCTCATCGCTGTGCGCCGACGAGCGGGCAGCGCGTTACAAGGTGTGTAATGTCATCCGATATTATTGCGTCAACACCGTCGGCGAAACAACAATATTGCTATTATCGTGAATCATCGGACGACGAGAATAAAAACGTAATCATCGTCGCCTCATTATAACGTTATAATGTTATTATTATGATACTCACGCGGCCGTCGAGTGTTTGGCACGAAACTCGTCGCGCGCGCGTTTCGTCGTACGCACTTATATAATTATTTATATTTTTTTTTTTTTTTTTATAATTGCCTACCGATTATTATTCGGGACGAGGAAAAAAAAAAAAATAGAAGAAAACCTTCGAGAACGTGCCGGTCGCTAACGCGAACGCACTACCGCGCCTCGCACGCCCGTCCGATGTGTCCGCCCCGTTCACTTACACGCGTTTTATATACGGGGGTAAACGCCGTGCGGTGTGACGAAACACGCGAATTCGTTTTTGAACGAGTATGTTTTTAAAACCGTTTTCGTACGCCCCGATGTAATATTACCGTACGGTCAACTGCACGGCGATCGCCGTATGTATCCGTCCGAACGCGGTGACCGTACGATTGTAGCGCATCGGCGTTCGAACAGTTTTAAAAACATAATTTCCGTTTGTGAGTTTGTGCGTTCGGAAAAAACCGCGGCGAATAGTTCGACGTCGTCTTAAACATTCGTAATATTATTATTATTATTACGGGCATGGACACCCGCGTACGCAAAACGCGTTATCGCCGATTTTCGATACCTCGTTTACGCGTAATAAAAAATAAAATATTTACTATAATACGTCTGCGGAAAATGTAAAATATTCGAATCGACAGCCGTTATACACGTGTTCACAAACGACGCGAAAAAAAGGCCGTATTTTATACGCGTCAGCGGTAGGCAGGCCGGCCGCCGGTGGGAAGTCGAGAAGTTATAGAATTCATATCTGTACACGACGATAAATCAACAGACAAACAATTACGAACGAAGTTCGGTAAAACGTATTTCGATACGCCAAGGTTTTTACGATTTTCATCGGAGTTTAATATTAAAACGCTTATCAGAGAAAAACTGTATTATATTACACTGGACCTTTTTCTTTTTTTTTTTTTTTTTTTTACCATTAAGCGCGACTTTTTGTTTGATTTTCGAGCGACACTGCAGTCGCTTGGCCAAAACGAATTTCGTCCGCGTAAAACCGAATAAAAACTAAAAGTAAATAATTCGAACGTTTCAAATGACCGTAAACCGGTAAATAATCGCCAGATTGTTTTGGAAAATTTACTAATATTCAGCGCGAAAATGTCAGATCTCTTAAAGTGATTTTTAATCGAATTACGATCAAACTACAAAATCGAAACTAACGAAATCCGCTATTGCGTTTATAATTCAAAAACTGCCTGGCTAATGAAAGTTGTGAAATACAAAACGAATTACGATTGTGTTATGCTATTCCAGACGTTTTTTAACGACGCCTATATACTTATATTGTTCGCCACGCAATCGCATTTGAATAGCATCCGTTATGCATTGAACGTTGTTGCTTCTAATATAATACGCAACAATTATGTACTGCACACGAAACGTTTTAAACTTACGCAATTATTTTTAGTTTGTTTTGTATTTGGCAGCAGGTCTAGTGACTTAGTCGCGGGTCTGCGAGTGTGCGGACGATTCTTAATTCGTTATTTAGATGAAAGCGGCCGGTGTGACAGCGAGTATTACTAAAAAAGCGATGCATTATAATCAACATTTCGGGGGATCGCTACGTAGTGTTATAAATCCTGGCTGTTAATGAACAGACCTTAGCGTCGTTTGAGGGGGGAAGGCGGCTGGGCGGAGAAGATGAACAATAACCATGCGCAAATTCGGATATTATTAAGTTTCAAGAGAAATGTGACTTAACCGGTCCGCTATTCAGTTTTGTTCCATACACATAGTCGCCCTAAAGAAACCCCGGAGAGTTTTCGACAACATTTGTGTAAATTGAATACCTCGTCTGTATCGTTTCGTTACGGTAATTCGTAAAATATAATATCGCATTTGAGTGCGGTGCGATTCGCTAAGCGTGCTCACCCCCGTTTTCGCGGTAGAATTTCGCGTACGAACAAATTCTGATTTTTGAAATGTTTAAGTGTAGTGATTGCTGATATTTTCGAACACTTAGTTTCCTCGCGATATTTAAGGAGATACTCCTGTGACGGGAATCGAACATTTTAACACCGTAATACTCCGTCTATTCGCGGCGTTTTCAACTAGAAACCAATGTCGCGGTATCGCCACAGCATATCCTTCGAACGCCGCGAAAAATCCGAGTAATCGAAAACGTTCGACCGTTCGACGACAATTACACTCGAAAATCGAAAAATCGGAATTCGAACGTGATGCGCAAAACGTAACCGAACAATTGGGCGAGCGCGCTCGGCGAGTCCGTCCCGCGCACGACATTATAATTCCCGTACGCGAAATTAGCGTTTTCGCTTTTCGCGCGCGTCCAAATGCGCTAGCGACAACGACGGCGTCCGATACGAACGTCCGTGCGCGGCGAGACGACATTTGCGCGACCGTTTCGCACCGTAACAACGCGGCGGACGTTGTCGTCGGAAAAAGCCGCGGCGTACGCGGACGGGTCCGACGGGTACGGTTAGGTATTTCGCGGCGGGAATACTGCGGTCGTCCGGGCGTTGTGTCGAACGGCGCGGGTGCTTTCGTCGGCCGATTGCCGGTGACGTATTGACCGTTACGATTGTCCCGCGGCCCCGCGACAATTATTCACCGCGGAAACAAAACGACGAAACGGAGGATTCGCGACGTAGCCGCACGACAACCGACCGACGCGTCTCACGCGTTTATCACCGTACGCGCTCGTGTGCAAATGAACGCGTACACCGCTGCTCGACGGTTTTTAACGATAACGACCGACGGTTGTTATACGATCGTTTTTTTCTGAATTTCTATTAATAAACACGAAACGCGCGCGACAATAATGATTATAATAACGACCCGATGTCGGAATCCGTCCGAAACGGTTACGATCGTTACGCGCACAAACGGTCACAAACAACAACGAATAACGTGTAATGTGCGCAGTCGAAAACGTTATAACGAACGTATTATTATCATAATGGGTGCCCCGTGTACTTACTACGCTCGTTTAAATACCTGACGGTTATTACGCACGTACGTCCACGTGGTGAGATATTGTGTTTTCTTTCGGGAAATGACCGGGCTGCAGGTCGACGGGGGGGGAGAGGGGGGGGGGTGAGGGAAAGGCAGAGGATGGGATGATACAAATGACTTTTTTAACATTTCGAAACAGAAAGCGTCTCGTAAATTACATATGTTATACCTGCCGCCGTACTCAAAATAATTATCATCGCGATTACTCGAGCACGTTCATTTTTCCGATAGACGTTTT
The DNA here is from genome assembly GCA_902439185.1 of Cinara cedri. Taxonomy (NCBI): domain Eukaryota; kingdom Metazoa; phylum Arthropoda; class Insecta; order Hemiptera; family Aphididae; genus Cinara; species Cinara cedri. The sequence goes on along the minus strand of CABPRJ010000955.1, from coordinate 1,793,260 downwards.
TCGACCACCGTAACATTTTAATTTCGAATGACCCGTATTGGTCGACGGGTCGATAATAATCGCGGTTTGCTTCCGATCGCGGTATCTGCCGCAAAAGTAGTCAGAATTCAACTTCCGCGTACATCACGATAATTCAATATTTTGTGTTGCCGTGCGGTGTTGGAAACGTTTTTTTTTTTCGGAAACGAATTCGTTCCCGTTCCTCGTTCCTACTGGAAAAAAAAAAGGAACTTATTCCCGTTCCTTGTACCTTTAAACGTTCTTTTTTTCTTTTTTTCCCGAATCCAAAATAATTTATTTATATTTTCAATACGAATAAATGTGTTACTTGAAAATAACATTGATTAATTTGCTTTGGAAACGTATACACACATTCGATATTAAAGGTTAATATCATAAGTCGTTTAATGGGTCACTTGTGTAGACGCGTAATTTTCCCGATTAACTAATTGCTATTTACTGAAATACAATACCGAAAATTACACTTTAAGACCGCGAATAATAACCCATATTGTATATTCGTGTTGTACAATTCCGTCCGCATAATGATATGTTAACTAATCAATTCGCCGTTGCGGAAAATTCGCATTCAGACGTCGATTGCCATAACTTCGACGTGTCAACAAACAATAAATTGTACGGATTTGAAAATTCGTCAGAGCAGAGCGGAATTCAATTTTCAGCGCAGTTACCCACCTCATTTATTGACTTCGGTTAAGTGCGCTGGGAGACGAACCGATCGTCGCAATACTCGCCGTTTAGAAATGACGCGTAAAAAAAAAAAAAAACAAAAACAATCGTAGTGACGACCGGGGTGCACGACGTGTTATCACGGTGCCGCGGCGCAATGTCGACAAATCGACCGAGTACAGTACGCGCGCACGGACGACCGTCGACGACCACAGCACGAGCCGCCCGGACGGACGGCCCGTCGATTATTTATCATCTTTTTCTTTTTTTTTTTTTTTTTTCCTACCCGTTTACGAAACAATCTGTTTTTCGTGTTTCGTAAAAACATCGCTCTGTGCAACGGAAAACGTTAACGATCGCGGAAAAAACACGACACGATATTGCCAAGGGTCCCGCGCGTAAATTACAGTTCCGCGGTCCCGAGAACAATCGCAAACACTAAACGCGATGGTCACGCGGTCGTCGGGCGCGAATCCGTCCGCCAACACGGCCGATAAGATTGCCGACCACGTTGCACGCGTCGCTACTGTGCATACTGATACTGCCGACACTGGTACGGTGACCGCGGTCTCTCTCGGACAATAACAACACTTTGTCCGTCTGCGCTTTCGACGGTGCCGTGCTGCCGATTATGTGCCGGCGCCCCAGCGTCGCAACCGCCGGGTTCCCCGAACCCGATGTCCGTTCCGAAATTCGGCTCCCCGGGACGGTGGTCCCGTCGGCCACCAGCCGTGGCGCGGCCGCGGCGCTAAGGCGAAACGAACGCCGCGCCCGTAATCGCGTTGAACGCGTACGAGCCTAACGCGGTCGTTACCGTTGGCGCCGCAACGGTTCTCGCGACAGTTAAACAACGCGGTGTTCCGTCGGAACAACGAATTCCCGTTCCGATCCGCGCGTGCGCCGCGACCGTTCCGTCGAGACAATCGTGTTGTCGGTGCGTCGTTTACCGCGGCGCACGCAGATCGCGGCGATTTCGGCCTGACGGTCTGTTCGAATAGCAGCGATGGGTTCGAGTTGACGGATAATTATTATTAAGGCCCGCCGTGTGTGACACGGTAATAATATTTTTCCATCGCGGTGTGTCGAGCACACGGTAGCCTTTGAATATTTATATATTATCGTACATTGTGTACGCATGACGGCGTTATAAAGTCTATAACATTCCGTCGGTATACAATTACGCTTTTCATTGTCGAGTAGGTACTATTATAAAAAAAAAAACTAATGCGCCGCGCGGTATTTCACAACGTTTCGTAAATACGCGCGCCGTACATTTTTTTTTTCAAACGATTATTATATTTTAATTTTAACGAGTCTATCTAACAACAATTTTTTATCCCCGTATTAATCCTCGCCCGGTATTACGAGATATTTTACAATCGGTCGAAAACCCGGTACAATGCGTTGCAACAAAATTATAATACTTAAATTACATTATTACATTGTCGCGTTTGGTGTTCCGTTTAATCAGCCCGCTGACGGCGTAGGTGCGCATTACACAGGACTATAATATCGTCAACTGTAGCGAACGTTTCGGGTGGATTTGATTTCTCTTTTTTTCTCTTTTTTTTTTTTCCACCCCCGTTCGTGTTTCGTATCATACGGAATCGTCGGGCGATTCGAAAAGAGAATATTATATTTTGTTGCCATTTCGTATCACCGCGTAATACTCTGCCTGATAAATCGTTTATGAGTTTTATAACCGTTTTAGACCGAGGAAAGGGAAATGAAATACGACACCGTATCCGCGTTTCGGTTAAAATCGAATTTACCCATAATGTTTGTAGATAACGGGCGGTTCGTGATAAGAAAAAAAAAAAAAAAACGCCAAAATGTTCAAACGGTTTTACAACCGAAAAATAAATTATCGTTTTATGTTCCGGGGATCCGGGTGTGGACCGTTTTTTCATCCGTTTTTATTATACTTAAATTATAAATCGACGTAGGAGGAAATAAGGGAAAGGAAGACCGAAAAATAGATCGTCGAATGCGATTGAGAATTATATGAGGACGGCGGGTGTATGCGAAAACGACATAATGATCAAATGGAAGTTCGGGACAAGGGTGGACGACCACTGTAGATAATCGGCGAAGGAGAAGAAGAAATTATAAATCGAGTACAATTTTATATCCGTGACTCGTTCTTGTATAAAGTTAGGTCAATAAAAATAAAAACAGAAAACCACGAATCTGTCTACACTCACGAACTAGGAAGTACGCCATAATTTAATACCGCGATCACATCGTTTATTATTATTTTAATTAGACACCATCACAATGGTATACAATATAATTGCAACAATTCTTTTCGATACTAACAATCTGACCCACTTTACATTTCCGTAAAATACGAATAATGTATTTATACGCGTTTACACAATTATCGTACTTTTTTTTTTTTTATGGTCTTTTACTTTATCAGTGCTGGTTATTTAATTCAAGTACAATTATATTTGAACAGCAAAATACATTTATAATTACGTATTGTGTCCGTTATTTTTAATTAGCGGATATTTGCATTATCAAAATAAAAACATTTTATGTATTTCGAGCGTTTCATCGTCCGTATCGTTGCATAGTCAGTGGCCCGATTACTGGGAGAGTTGGCGAAGTGAGTATTTGAGACCTCTGAAAATCAAGCGGAAGCAATGAAAATTAAATATTTTGGTTGGTTGTATTCTTTTTCAAATTAAAAATATTTTATTGTTTCATCTACGCAAAACTTCAAACAACATTTAAGGATGGGCGACGGAATGGCTAATTTGTATTCTAATTTAGTTTTTTTTTTTTTCAGTCACCCCGCTGGTTGTTGTATAGTATATGTATACTATACTACGAATGTAGTAGGCATATTACACAAATATCTAATCGTTTTATATTAAAACTCGTCAAATCACGGCCGTTCACTCGGTATAGTTGATGACCTTTAACTAAACAAAGTCAACACGGTGAAATGTCCGGAAAAAATATTAAAATATTTTTTACAAATTAAGGTTAAAATTTTAAGAATTAAAATTTAAAAAAGTTAAACTAAATTTATAAATAATGAAATAATATTGTAAAAACATAATTATTAAATCGTTAACACTATGGTCAATGAATATAATATAAAAGTTCAATTTTATCCTATGTGTCCATTTCGATCAATTTATTTTTTGCGGGATTTCGAACATACGAATAAACGGTGAGATCGGTGTTTGGAAGTTCAAACCTTCTAAAGATGAATTCTCGATAACAATTATAGCAATGTATACACAGTTTAACCAAGTTACATGCGTGTAAGTGTGTTTAAAACCCTTTATTTCCTGCGAAGACATGAAAAATCTGCGCATACAAATGATTGGGGCGGGGGTAAAATGTTTAAATCACCAAAAGTCGCATAATTTATATTTATACTGCATGTAAATATAAAATTTCATCTTTAAGCTTCATTCGGAGGGTCTATAAGAGTGTACAATCTAAAAAAACACTCTTCTCCCGCAACAACAAAGTGCAGAAGTTCATATACAGAAATTTGATCAAAATGTTATTACTTAAACCTACCGGTAAAAAAAAAAAAAATCTCTAATTCCCGAGTTTGAGCTTTTTAGGCTCTGAACGAGCCGCTAAAAGTATTAAAATGTACTGGGAAAATACATAATACTGTGCAATATTTTCTATTTTAGGAGAGAATTTAATAAAAACCTTTGCCTTTGCTGTAAAATTGCCGTCTAAAAGTTGCTGAACTATGTAGTGTTTGGCGCTTTTAATATAACGCACCTAATATAATATAATGTATACGTTATTACAGTCAAACGGCGAGAGAAGTTTCGGCTTTATGCGGGAGGGCCGAAAATATACGAGACATTTTGTTTTTTTGTTTTGTTTCGCCCTTGGTTGTCAAATGGCGTCTTGGCCACGAATCACGACGACCGGGTTAATTAAAATAGCCGCGGATCTCCCGGATTAAAACCGAGCCGTTTTGGCCGTCGGCCGACCGTATAGACGTAACCCTTTTGCGGTTTCCCCCAAGAGAGAGAGAGAGAGAGAGAGAGAGAGAGAGAGTGAGAGAGTGGGTGAGAGATAGAATGGGAGCGAGTAGAGAGTCTCTCGTCTCTCCCGTGGCAGCACCATTTCTATTCAATAAGCACTCCCCCTGCATATTATTATACAATATCTCTAGCACACGTATAATGGAACGCCACCATGAGGGTGCAGCAGTATTGTTGTAATCGCTATATCGTATCTGCATTGTGTACGGTAATCACGTAGAATTTGTTTGGGCGTGATGGAAAGAACGCGAGAGGGCCGGGAGGAATAATGTCGAGTCGAAAAAAAAAAAAAAAAAAAAAAAAAAACCTCTCGATTACCTCTACGCGCCGCGCAATAGAATTTTGTGTAGTTATGTATACACAATATATTCTAAATTATTGTATTCTCTGTCAAGAGAGCGGGAGAAAGCCGAAAATCTCAATGATCTGGTGGCTGCAGCAGTATTGAAGCACAACGTTCCTATATAATAATGTTCAATTCCATCGTCTATACCGGGGCTCGTAACGGATTCGCCGATACACCCGATATACAGGCTGGTGATTTTGATTTCACCACGATCCGGCAAACGTCTGCACGAAGATTGCGGGTAAAATAATATTTTTTTTTTTTTTTTTTATTCAGCCATTATATATTATAGAGTTGTTTAGTAGTGATCTTATTTATTTAGAATCTATTATTCTCTTACTTTACAAACGGTGCGTTTTATTTGTCCGCGTGTTAATAAATTTTCTACCAGACATATTGCCACAATCAAAACTTTATGTTGATCCATTGATGAGATTATTTTTTCGGTTTTCTCCGTAGTCTTCTAAATAATTTAAAAAAAAAAAAAAAACGGGAAATGTTTTGTTGATTTCACGAGTTATACCATAGTAACGAAAGAAAATACACGACCAATACTACTCCGATCAGAATTGTTTTTCGTTGACAATGATTCATCGTTGAATACAGTATACGAATTATACTATCTGTATATCCGTGTCTTTTCAGCCGTACACCCATAAAAGTTGCCTACCCGGAGTTGTAACATCTATTTAAAATTTCACCTTTATTTCAAATACGATAAACGCACATATAAACTTCAGTTTTTAATCGTTATTTTTGTTTTTTTTTTTGTTTTTTAATCAGATCCAATGTTTTTACCGAATGAGTAGAGAAGAGTTCTGACCTAACAATTTTTATAAAACGTATTACGCCTCCATAATATTTGTTCGGTTTAAATTTTAAAATCACAAACGGTACATTCGATATTACTGTTTACGCAGCATAATATCAATATTTTTCGAAAAATACCTACTATTTTTTTTTTTTTTTAAAGTGGTGTAAATTTGACAAAATCGTTTGTAAAATACAAAGTTTAAGCAATTTCACAACTTTTTAATGGGAAAAAAACAAAAAAGTTTCGAATTGAATTGAAATCCTCCGAGAAAACCGCCGGTTCGTGATAAAAAAAATAATCACCTACCCCGTACATCCGAGTATATTTGATTCATTAGCGTTCCGTTAAAGTTTAAAACCGCGGGTAGGTATAATTAATTCATTACAATAATCAATTCGGTGTATACCGGAAATTTCGCGAGTAGAAGCAACAGAGCTCCGGTACCTATTCGGTACTCGTGATGAATATTGATGGTGTTTATCACGCGCAGTCGGTCGGTTCCGTAAACCGGACTCAGTGTGTAGTTTCGGTACCCACCCAAACTTACAGAGTCATAATTTTGACATTTTCGCATAGCTATAAACATAATGTGTGTGTATAATATAACAACCGTGACTCGAGCGCGTCAACGAGAACGTTATCCCGCGCAGTGATAAGGAAAACACGTAATTTAACCGACGTTGCTGCTTACGATTTAGTCATAACGGTCGGTAATAATATTATTCGGTTTTTTTTTTAAATAAACCTTTCACGAGTATAACCGCCGTCGTGTTTGACGTTTTAACGAATCGTGTAAATACTTTCCTATATATTATATTAAATATAAAAAAGGACCGCGCCCGCGTGCCATGTGGGTCCGTCCTTTTTTCTAATATTTCAAACTTTTTTAACCTAAAGAACAAGGTTTTCCTCGCCATCTCGAATATGAGCGTGTATTTCAAAAAATGACCTCTTTAAAGTATCAGCCAGAGAACATTTTCTTCCGGAAAACGTGCTACACTTTATAATCGGACCATCGGAGTAAGCTTTCTGGCAGAGGAAGGATTCGCATAAAAAAAAAAAATAATAATAAACATCATTGTAAAACCAATACATTCACTCAGAATCTAAAAAAATATTATAGATAATGCTAGTATACTGCACTTTATTACGCGTGAGAATAACATTTTAGTATAACAAATCTCAGATCGAATACTACGGAGCTATGTCGACCACCAGCTGTGTTAAAAATAACCCCCGCAAATTACAGTTATAATTTCAGCTGACACATGCACGGAACGCATGAACAAAGTAGTAGGCTAACCAGCCAGAGGCGTAATTTCAATATTTGCTTGGGCAGGGCACAATAATGACCGGCCCGATAAGTATAAAACCGTTAAACCCATACCGAAATAAAATGCGCCCGCTTTTCAAATCGCTAAGTCCCCCAACTAGTATAATTTAATATTTGTATACAATTTACATCAAGTGAACTGTATCCGCTTTTGTTAACACGCCCGTATTAGTTATTCGTATATATAAATAATCTTAATTCGGATTTACATAAAACCCCTTCAATGAACTTTACGCTGAAAAAGAAAAATATTGAAATATACTATTTCAATTCTCATAGCATTTGAAATATTTATTTGAAAAAAAATTGTTTTTACACTCGTCGTAGATTACTGATCGATTATTTCCACCTCTCCATAACGATTTGCGTGTTATACGTATTATGGCCCGTAATGGCTCTAGGGTCGGTCCATGTTGAACCGGCAGCTGGCCCGAAAGTACTTTAAAATCAAAAATCTAAGATCGAGCATTCGTGCGTTTAGCAGACATGGCTACTACTCTGAACACTGTAATCTGAATAATTTTTAAGTACTCTTAATATTTTAAAATTCGATCGCGCAGTATTCTGAATAATTTTAAAAATAAGTATATTCCTAAAAAAAAAAAAACAACCACCACGGCGCGCACATTAGGCATGTGACACCGAACAGAATTGAGAATTTATTATTTACCCTATTGAGTATACGTAAAATGGTATAACACATGTGGTTTCATCCATAGTATGCTATGATCTATTAAAAAAATAATACTTATATTATACTCGTGTAATAGTTCAACATATTAGATGATGGCAGTGAATTATTATGATTTTATTTTTTTATGGGATTTTTAACGGACGGACGGAACACAAAATATTATTACACCAAATCGCCGTCATCGTACACTAAAGGACGCGATCGTTTGACATTTTGTGCGGGCCATTACACGAAGATAAATGAATATAACATGTATACAATTTTATTTTATTTTTTTTTTTTCGAAAATTCCCCTCGTTTAAAAATCTTATTATACAATAGAGTACCTACAGACCTTATACGGGATGTCCCACGAATATTTAAACATGTAATAAATATATTTTCTAAAAGCCAAGAAATCAAGCGTTTTTGAACCGTATTCGCTATTGGTATGATTACGAAATTCGTTTAAAAACACCATCATACGAAAAATACAAAAAAATATACACCTCGGAGAGATTTTAAAGATTTTTTTTTATTTTTACTCGTTGTGAAAACGAAAAACAATACCATTGTTTTATGGGGATTTTCGTATTGACAGTCATTTTGTTGATTGAAATGAACCGTTCGTTTTCATTGGCCAATGACAGCGATGACACTCCGTACGCCAACCTGTGTAGATAACCGTGATATATATACACATATATTAACAAAGTGAATCATTTCGTGGGCCTGTAAAGTTATTTAAAACCCGGTATTTCTTGTAAAAACGTGAAATCTGAGCATACGAATGGTCGGGGAGGTGGTTGAAAACTTAAGCCACGAAAAGACACGTCCTTAATACCAACACACCATGAACATACAAAATTTCATCCTCTCCTGGTTTCATTCGGAGGATCTTTAGTTGTGTACAAATAGCTAGTAGACATACACTTCTCTCAACAACGTGGTGCAGGAGTTCGTACTGAAATCCAAGCGAATTTGTATCGTTTCAATCCGCCAATGAAAAAATTCAATTCTGATTGGCGAATTTTAACCCGTATAGGCCAACGGGAGCCGTTAAAAGTGTCCAAATGTAGAGGAATATATTTATACACATATAACATAACATGTCCCGTCTGAATGACTGACCGAACGGTTCATCATCGACTAGCTGAAATCACCGGACAGACAAAAAGGGAGATTTTCCCTATTTCTTCTTTTTTTTCAGGTATTTTCGGTAATTACGTATTTATCTATTTTCGTTTGTTCACCGGTCACCTTGGCAGTTTGCGGCGGCATGGATGACAATTTGGTTTTCGCGGACAAGAAAGCTATTATTATTATTATTAACACTATTATTTACTGTGTTATCTAGCGATCAAAAATTATTGTTGGATCAGCTAGTGTGCATGTTATACGAGTAAAACGGACACGGTACAGTGGGGATCTATACTCGGGGAAAATTCGACGACAAACGAAAACCGTTCCGAAAACCTATTATTATCATTACACACGGCGGCGCGTTATGGAAATTATTATAATAACAAAATAATCTTATCGTTATTACTCGCGGCCGTGGAAATGTAACGAAAGTTTTTCGTTTCTGCCCCCATACACTGCCACCGTATTATTATCGTTATGATAAAATCACGGGTAGATACATACGCATAAGCACGCCTAGCCGAAAACAAAAATCCTATAAAACACACATCGAAATTACACTTTAAACAAGTTTTGATGTTAATTTCGTGTATTTTATATGTACGGCGGAACGGCAGAGCCGCGCATGATAATTCTATTTGAAACTTTAACCGGCAATTTAAAAGTTTGTTTTAAAGAGAGTTTCCAGTATTATAATAACAAGGTTAAACTCGCGCGCCGTAATAATATTTGTTTATTGTAATATACGAAATCTCGAAACTTTCATTGATAAATTATATATTTTATTATATTATAGCGTGGACCGATCAAACGGTATTTATATAGGCTGACTTAAAAAGTATTATTATTATTATTTTTTTTTTGTTTTTGTTTTTAACGTGATATTCAGCGATTTTCCGGGAAGATCTTATTAAGTTAAAAATTTGATTTTTTTCAATAATTTTACGATAATTTATGTAATTATAATTTAATATATGATTTTGTTTTTACATTTTTTTTTTTTATGTTCACCCCAAATCAAAACTTTTGATTTTCAAACAGCCACCTACCTCCACTTCATTGTACACGGTTACGAGAAAAGAACTAGGTTAAAAAAAAATAAAACATGTTGATAACTCTGTATATATAATATTCGATTTATTTACCGTTTATTGTCGGGTCCTCACCCAATTGTATGTAGAAACATAAACAAAAACAAAACACAGCCAAAAACAAACTCAATATTTCTTAGTTTAAAAAAAAACAAAACACAAACAAAAATTTGTCCGTATCGAGTAGAGTAAAAATTCAACAAAATATGAACAAACGCAAACTCGCAATATATGCTCACGAAATTCGCAAACACATAATATTGCCCGTTGGATATTTTTCAAAAAATGTCCACACGCGTTCGGCAATGTTCACCGAAACAACAAGAAAAACCAAAACATTGTTGATGTTTACCCACGCCATTCGGGACACGACTTTATTCTTAAAACATCCAACAAAAAAAACAATATTGCGTTAATTTTGTTTTTACTGCGTATACCCGGGACACGGAGTTTATAACGGATTAAATTAAGCGAGACCAAATAGGGGGGAAATTGTAGTAAATTGCATAATGCCCATTTCTTTTAAACCCTTCCCTGTGCCTTCGGAATTTGAACCGTATTCCGTTATAGATCATAAACCGCCGGACCATTGATAAAAAAAAAAAAATGGTCGGACATACATCGTACAACGGGTGAGCCACCATTGTATAGATGATAATTTGGACAGATGGGATACAGAGGGGTATTAAGTTTTTATCTGTACGCAACGGTTAATCCTTGATAACGAAAAACGATTATGAGCGGATCTCGATCGTAATATTATTGCTTATTCAACAACCCGCGTTTCAGATTAAAATAATAAAATTGTAATAATAACAAAAGATAAAATATAAAAACGGTCGCTAACGACAACTTTATTTTTAATCGTTTAATCTTGTCTGACCTAAAGAACCTCTTATCGTCGCTAATTATTTCGAATATTAACGAGAATCTCACAAAAACGGCGGTTCTGAAGTACTGACTATAGAGCCGAAACGCAACAAAAAAAAGGTCTCTCGTCGTGTTGCGATCGGAGCGAGATTTCTTGGAGAAACTTAGTACACGGTGTATGGAAAAAAAATATATAATAAACATCATTGTAAAACAGATACTGTCTCTCATCACTCGGAATTAAAAAAAAAAAAATTCCCGGCGGATCGCCGGGACCAGACGTGTCGGCGCGACACGACAAATAACGATTTCGCGACACCCCCCCCCCCCCCCCAAAAAAAAAACCGTAATTTCTGCGGCGTTCGCGGAGGGCGTGCGTTATTACATTACGCGACATTGTGCGGCGCGAGGTCGGGCCGGGGACGCGCGCGGCCCCGCGCCGAAAACGCCGCTGAAATATTAATCGCGCGAAACGTTTTTCGCGATAGCTCCGCGATCCAAATTAACCGGCATTGTTCCCCGGCGTCCGTCATATTTAACGTCGCGTAAACAAGTACGGAACTCCGGCCGGCTACGATATCATTACATATGATTGTCGTTGTCCGAGGCCAGTGGCGCGTAGCTTTGGGGAAAAAAAAACAAAAAAAAAAAAAAAAAAAAAAAACCGTTGTTGTACGAACGCGATAAATATGACGGCTCGTGAAAGTGCGTTGCGTGTACGGGCGCTTAAACGCGTGCCAAAAAAAAAAAAAATAATAATAATAATAATAATAAAAATAATGATACCGGAATAATATCTATACACATATCTATGAGAAACTATAAAAATCCGTCCTGGGACAATGGGGACGGGCGCAGCCAGTGTTATAGGTAATTTTAATGTCGCATGCGTAATGCCGGCGAGCAACGATAAACCGCTGTTATCGAGAAAACGATTCTGAGCCGAGTTCAATTGATGGCGATACTTTGTCGACAATATACAGACATGTCATATTATGGTGAAACAATTAAACAGGTATTATTAGGTATTTTCTTAAATAATATTTGTTTAATATACCGATTTTCCGGTTTTTCACATTTTATGAGAAAACCCCTGAGAAAATCGAAAAATCACTTCTTTAAAATACCTCCCTTAGTCCGATTTTCTTTTAGAAAAGATGCTGCACTTAAAAATCTGTGCATGATTTCTGGTGCTAGATGAAAAAAAAAAAATAAACATCTTTGTAATACCGTAAGCTTCTTCGATACACTAAGATTCTGAAATACTAATTCACGCGGTACGATATTATAGGGGTTTCCTCGTTGATATATTATGATAATCGTCTTACTGAGTTGCGGTAGACGCTAATTAGAAACAAATGAACATGATTCAAGATAAAAAGATATAAAAAAAACCAAAACAAAATAGCACTTAAACTTAGAAATGTGCGAAGATATACATTATAAGCTCTCGTAGTTGATTTCCCGAAAAAAATATATAACTCACAAAAATATCTCTAAGATCACTAAAAAAAAAAAAAAATGTAGTTAGAAAGTTATGAGCCCTGCACATCGCTAATAGTAAGAATAACCTTAAAGTTTATGAATCTTACAAATTCTCTATGGAACCGCCACTGTGGCATAGCGTAAGTATCTCTCACATCCCTCCCCCTAGACACGGTTCCTGTTTAAAAAGTTTGGACCTTGTAGGCATTTTCAATTGGTATTTTTTGCAGATTTTTATTCCTGTACAATAATAATGTATTGATAATCATTAATGTTTTTTTTTTTTATTTTAAGATTTTCAATGCTATTATTTTAAGGGGAGGAGGATTTTTATTGCTTTATTTTAAGGGTTTTTTTGTATTTTATTGTTTTATTGAGCCACAACAACCGAATTCTAATAGTGTACATAAAATTGAAAGTCTGTGAGTGTAATATTATGTCCACTACCTATGAACAAATCTACAGTTTTGTTCCGATATCGACGAAACTTTACACACTTGACGTTTGAAACAAAAGGAAAAGGTCTTTTTGTCTTGAAATTTTATCGATAAAACCTTTTATTGTAGCAAAAACGTGTCCGCGAAAACAAACGAAAAAGCCTTTAAAATCGGTTTTAAAGATAAAACATCTATTATAGAATATTTGTAGATGACTGCGTTTCGGAGAAAACCTCGTCGGTGTTTTACAATTCTCTAAACATTCAACTCAGTATCGGAGGTACGAAAATCGTGTTTTACATTATTTTTCACTAAGTATTGGTAACTTCTGAAATAATCGATATTTCAAAAATACCGCTGGTGAAATTGTCTGCAAAATAATCATCTAAAAACTGTGTAACTCAATATGTTTTATCTCTAAAATCGATTATTAAGACCTCAGTGAATTTGACCGGAACAATATCGTCTGTTTTTTTCACGTCATATCGCATCAAATCGTTGGCCAGGTATGTTTTTTATTTTAATTCTCACCTAATAATACATGGCATATACTAAAACATGATTTTCCATTGAGCTAGCTGATAAAACATCGACGGGAAACGATGAGAATTATAGAGCCCTGATCCAATGTAAAATGCATATTTTCGGTTTAACGAAGAACGTAATTAGATCCATCAAGCAGATAGGTACGTCAAAAGTGAAACGTTTGTTTTGCGATTTTTCACTATTTTTTTTTTTTTTTTTTATTATTTCCAGAGAAATTTGTTAACACTTTTAAGTCGTTTATTTCGAGGGTATTATTTTGGTAGAAGAAATTTTCGGGTGTTTTTCGGATAGGGAATTTAAATCCGGGCTCCGGTGATAATAGACTACGCGCGTGCGCGGACGAAAGCGGTAAGCATACGTACGGTTGCGAATGTGTTCCCAATATGATTTGAAGACTGCAACCATCAATCGCGTTCGTATTTTCGGCAGCCGAACAATATATTATTATACGAATATCGAGTGGAACGAGTTTGCGTACGGAGATTTTTTTCTTTATGAAAACGAATTGTTCGCGGTCCTCCGCGCCCACTTATACGGCGGAGTATATAATACGAAGACGTATAAAAATAGATAGTAATACTGTTTTTTTTTTACGAAATTTTTCCGATCACAATCTTTCGTATTATTCACGTGTATACAAACACTAGACAATATATTATTATTATGTACAATACGGGGAATGGAGAGTGGGAGAGGGAAGAAATCCGGCCCGAGATAAATCGTAACGCGACGGCGTATACCTACAATAAAAAACCATATTTTTTTTTCCTTCCGTGCAGCGTGTGCGTATATTATATTAATAACACTCGGCACTCGGCGAGCAGTGTTCTGTGAATAATAGAATAATATTATAATAGGTACGCTCATTCGCACGCGATTGGATTGGGTATTTTCTTCGGCGTACCTGCACAATTTTTATACGTATACATTTTTTTTCCATTTCGTATGTTCGCCCGGTGCGCACACAATGGTACTATATATACGTAAAGACGTACGTGCGTACTACACACACACACACACACACACACACACACACACACAGACACACACGCATAATAATAATACGCATATGTAATATTTACGATAATATCGGTGCGTGTGAGTGTGTGCGTGTGCGCGCAGAAGGATACACACGTAATATTATAAAAGGGTGCAGCTCGGGCGACGTTGAAAGCTCCGTGTGTCCCCTCGCACACCGTGTAAAATAAAGAAATCGGTTTATTAATTATTTAAGCGCCGTGTATACACGACGACGCGGTTTTCGTTTTCGACCCTCGTCGTGTGACGGGTACGTCCGTTTCCTCCCTAGTAAGTACACACATACGATACTACTTTATGTATACATTTATTTACGTATCCCATCTCCACAATAATTAGTTCGAAATTCGAAACGACTCGCGTCTTTTCGTATTAATATTTCGTTTGGAAGATTTCCGTACATCGTTCTTAGAATAATTTACAAAATTCGTCAGGGTCTACGCGAGAAGGGGACCTGTCTATAATGACCGTCGTCCCGTCTTACTGGATCCGGACCTCCGGCGATATTATTTAATATCCGATGACGCCCGTGCCTGCGGTTGACATCTAATCCACGCCCTAGTTCTACAACGGGTTGATCTTTGGCTTTTGGGACGGCAGACAGAATATCAACGTCTTGGTAAATAAATATTCAATTCACGGCAATGGACATTCGATTTTCGATTATTCCGATTATTTCCGGAAAGTTCGAAAAATGATATTTTTTTTTTTGTCCCAAAAGCCGAATATAAACTCTTTTGCGTATAGTTCCTGGATACTTCCCCGTCGAGTTCCTTCCCAGCCGTCCAACAGTTCAATCAAACGACGGATCTGTCGGAAGGTTAGATTGGACACCGACGAATTTAGCTTGAGTCGGGTAACCACTAACGAACTGTTGTGCCTGTGCGAGTTGTTGTGCTCGTACCGGTTGTTTTATTTGTTCGATAGTGCGAGTATCCAATTTTCAGGAGAAAGTACAACAAAACAGTTCGAAGGAGTTTCGGTTAGTAACGTAATTTTAATGCGAGTCAAACTGTATAATTACAGTGTAATATATTATAATAGTCGTCGAGACGACGCGCAGTTTTAAAAGTGGTAGCTCGACTGACTGCGCGGCTCTCTTGCGGGTGCGATATTCCCAGAGCCGCCTACACACTAGGCGTTATCGATAGACTACAATAATATACTCTTATGCTCTAATACAAAGGGCTGATACTAGTACACTATATACAATAGCAATGTGCTCACAACACGGAACGTGATACAGTTGCAATACGTCTCAAATATTATCGACAGAAATAATTAGGCACCCAATGTTCGCGATAAATTAAAATCACCGTGAACGAGAGCGCACAGGAACCGATAGGAAATATCAATCGGAAAAATATGTAAAATCGAACGCCCGTTCCGATGGAAAATCAAACGAAAATGTTAATTTTTGCAACGAGATCCGGCGTATGAAATGTTATCAAACTGTTGAACTTTGAAGTGTTTTGATTAAACACCGTTGAATTTTATGAGACCCCCTTATTTCATACACATCGGTATACTTATATAACCACGTGTTTCGGTTTTTTATGTTTACAGAACGCGAGTAGTAATTATATATTTGTATCGTTAGGTTAATTAACCGTGTATTGAATTATAACGCGCGAAGCTGACTCGGGTTATACTACACAATTTATGATTTTTAATATATTTCCTTTACACGTGACGAGTGTTTAACCGTTTCTAAGTAAATAATAAAAACAAATATAATAATAACAATAAAAAAACGGACATTCTTCACACATGGATGCAGCCACTGCCCACTGTTGTAAATGAGAAGTTGGGAATGTAAGATACAGACGAGAATTTAATGTGTGTCTGTAAGCAACGATAAACCGTTTCTAACGAAAAAACGATTCTGAGTGGAGTTCAGTTGATATAGTGTTACTTTGTCAACAATATATATGACATATTGTGGTAAATTGGCATTTCCAGGACAAAAACAATTGTTTAAAAACCATTGAAATAATAATAACAAAATATGAATAAAAATATTCGCCAATGACAATCTTATTTTAATGATTCAATCTTTTTTCATCTAAAAACTAGGTTTTCCTCATTATCTCGAATATTAATGAGAATTTCGAAAAATTACCTTCTCGTAGTATTACCCGAAGAACATTTCCTTTTAGAAAAGGTGCTATATTTGATAATCGGAGTGAGCATTCTGGTAGAAAAAGTGTTCACATAAAAAAAAAAAAAATAAATAATAATAAACATTTTTATAAAACCAATACATTCTTCGTTAAACTCAGAATCTTAAAGAGATCGATTTCCGACATGTTATATAATATATTAGGTACTTTGTTCAACAATACACGTCATATGTTTATTTGGTATAATGGATTGGGACAATTTACGAACGGTTCGATGAATTATCGAAAAGAAATCCCGAAAATTCGATTCGTACGCATAACAGAAAAAAAAAAAAACTGGAGCACATTTCTGATTGCAGATATATTTCCCTCGTTAGTGTGTGTTTTTTTTTTTAATACATATATACCTGATGTAACCGGACTGATGTAACAAATACAATTTTTTTCCCCCTATTTTATATTTTAAGTTTTTGTTTTTTTTTTTAATTATTATTATAAAACAAACGAGTTGACCGTTTTGTAAAACCGACTATGTGTCAACAACTTTTGTTACGATAGAATTGATTGTTTTTAAAGTTTTGCGAAGCATGACATTTTTTACGTGCCCAAATTTTCAAACGGACGTAATTTGATTTCTCCGTGGAATATAACACAATTTGTTGTTATTCTTATGATATTAATTCAAGTTGTGAGTCTGATGAAATCTTGTCATTTATCATAAGTCAAATATAATTTATCTTAAGTAAAACCGGTGAGGAACAAATTTGAATTCTGACAAACTTCAAGAATTGTTTAAAAACGAACGACGCAATTAATAGTTTTAAGCGTGGACAATTTTCTTTTTTAAAACTAATTTATGAAATAGCTATTTCGGATTGTCAAAACAATAGTAATTTTTCATTTATACATGTTAAATAATAAAATGTAAAACATAGAAATTACGTGCGGCTGCAAGCGCGACCGAATGAAAAAAAGATTTTATATTGCATTATCGCGGTACGGTAGAAATCGAAAATCAATTATATTAATGTCTATGGTATTGTTTAATATTGATAACAGCAATGGAATCAAATTATTTGAATATTTTTTAATTAATTTTTTTTTTTTTTTATCGAGCGATTACTCTCAGTAACTATGCTGACTCGCGGCCGGGCGGCTTAGCGTTAGGCACGCGTCGAAACCCGTCGACAATGGGTCGCGGTGAATCTGAGATAACTAACGCGCCCCGCGGGAAAGCAAAAGCCGGCGCTCCGAACGGGGTCCGGGAACATTCCGGACGCGGCTCGTCTATAACCGCTGTTATCGGCGGCACCGAAACCGGCAGCCAGGGTCGGCGATCGCCGCTATTTGCCCGACGGACGGTCGGCGGCGGCGGGATCCACGACGGGTACCCGAGCCGCACGTTTCGTCGAATCCGGTATGCGCATGGCATACGAATACGAGACAAGAGTGTTGCGAACGCAGCAGGAGTCGGGTCTCGTAAACGCGGTTCGGTGGTCCGTACGGGTTTTTTTTTTTTTTACACGCCCGCCTTCTTCCAGACGGTTCGGCGCACAAGCAGTGCAAGCGTCGCTTACACATTTTCGGTTACAAAACGTTACCGGTGTGTTTACGAACGGACTGTCCAAGCCGCGGCCGGGTTCCGACATCGCGAAACGGCGCGTGACGTTTTGAAACGTTCGAGCGGGCAGTACAGAACGACGGCGCGCTTCCGACATGCGGCTCCAGACCGTGTCACACGCGGCCGATCGTCGTGCGTTCACTGTTACCGCGTGCGTTGGTCGGTACGTTCGCGCGCGACGCTGCCCCGTGTCATTGGAACGCCCGCCGGCGGCCGTCGCCGCTCGCCGGTCCCCGAACGGTTTCGAAAATATTACAATCAACGGACCGGCCGTCGATTGTTGTCCGAGTCTAGACGCAGAAGACGCAGACGACACGGCGTTAAAGGCGGGCATTACATGGCGGCCCGGGCGCGTCCGGGTTCCGTCGCCGCCGGCCGTTATCGTCGCCGCCGCCGGCGTACACGGGCCCCGTTCCGCCCGTTAATCGCGCGCCGCGTCGACAAACCGTACGGCGGCCGGCGCGCTGTTTTCGCGCCGCGTCAATCGGTTGTCGAATCGACGGCCGCGAGCGCACACCGCCCCCGCGAGCGGCGCTCCTTGCCGATAACGACAGCGACAACGTCCGATATCGCGCGCCGCGTCGTGGCCAGGCGTGCGCGGTCAATTGTTGTAAACCGCGGCGTTTGTCGGCCAACGCGGAAACAATAAACGCGTCACGTTGTCGCGCCGTGTCGATTAAAATATTATTATATTGTAAAAAAAAAAAAAAAAAAAAAAAAAAAAAAATACACACACATACANGAAAAAAAAAAAAAAAAAAAAAAAAAAAAAACAATAATTCGTAACAACACCTACCGCGCGCGCATTATTGTAGAGACGGTGTACGATCGAGACGACGGTTGTCGAAACGAGGACGACCCACTTAAACCGATAAAATAATAATATATCGTTATTTTTTTTTTTTGTTTTTTCTTTATCGTTTTAACGGTAGTCGCCGACGCCGCGGTGTTTGTTTTCCACGAGCGATTGTGAAATTCGTTTTCAGGCGTCTGCAGTGTGTATGTGTGTGTATTTTTTTTTTTTTTTTATTTTTGTTTTTTTTTTTTTCATACAGTTTTTTCGGATAAACTTCTTCTTGTCGTGTCGGTCTTCGTATTTCCTTCCATTCCCAATGAGCGGCAATTTGTATTGCCCAGTTTGAAACGTCGGTTGTCATAAAGTTTTCCTTTCTGCACATAATCGGTAGTAGTGGACACGTAAACAGACGGTCCGCGACCTGCTCTTCACCACATTCGCGTTTTCCATCCTCTTTTATTCCCCATTTTAGATTCTGATTGGAACGAAGAAGCTTAGAGTTTTACAAAGATGTTTATGTTTTCATTTTTATTTTTTCTGTGAACAACTTTTTTACCAGAGAACTCATTCCGATTATTAAGAGTAGCACTTTTTTAAAATGATAATCGGTGTAGGGAGATACTTTAAGAAGGTGATTTTTCGATTTTCTCAAGAGTTTTCGCATCAAATGTAAAAAACTGAGGAAAAACAGGAAAATGTATAAAATATATTAGTAAAATATTACGATTTTTTTTTCTGTGTACAACTTTCTACCAGCAATTTCGCTCCAATTTATAATGATAGCAATTTTCCCAGAAAGAAATTTGAGTGAGGAGGTATTTGAAAAAATGTCAATTTTTTTGATTTTCTCACTAGTTTTCCCAATAAATAGGAAATCCGGGGAAAACCATAGGAGAAACGGGAAAATAGGTACAATATTGAACAAATATTTTTAAAGAAACTATATATTGCTTATGTGATTATTTAACGTTGCTACAGCTATCAATTGAACTCTGCTTAGAATCGTTTTTTCGTCAACGATGTTTAATTGTTGCTAACAGACATGCATTAAATTACCGTACGAGCAATCGTCGTACACGATTATTATGCAATTTCGTTCCCTTTTCATTTTTCCGCCTAAACAGCACGATCGTGTATGCATACGTTATGCATACACTGCATGTGTGTGAGAACTAGTGAGAACTATTGTATCTTAATTCGCTATTAATTTTTTTGTTTTTTGTTTTTTTTTTTTTATGTCAAATATCTTTATTCACAGACTACTGCATTACATATAACAGTAAATACAATAAGGAGGATAAAGATTATGTCTACTGCTTTAAGTATAGGCTTAAATACTTATTGTTTTGGCGAAAAAGGCACACCTAATAATCGAGCCGCATGGTACGCCTGCGTTTAGCCTAGGCCGGTAGGTAGTTTGGCCGTTCAGCGATTACGCCGTCATGAACGTTTTCACAATTCACGTTGCTCGGATCGAAAACTGCGGAAAACCGATTTCCCCGGGACCAGAAATAAACATATTAATTTGTACTTTTTATCTCGGAACCCGGCTATGGGATTTTCGCAAAATCCGCGGTGTATTTATGGGTTTCGAGGGCACGAGTAATCCGTTATTATTTTTTTTTTTCGTTTTTCGCGTGGGAAATTGCTCGGCATTCGAGTACCGTCGTCGGCGACTTTCGGATCAACAGGTGCTTTTTAGTAAATTGTACGCCACACGGTTTTAATTTACCGCGGGAGAAGACACTCTATGCATTAATACTGTGCGCCGTAGGTTCATTGCTTTGATCGTTATCGTTATCATTTCATTAATTCGAATTTAACTCGCGGTGTTTTTTTAATAAACTAACAAAGGTAAATACATTCGCGCGTACGTTCGGCCAACACGCGAAACCCTTAGCGAGGCTCGCGGTCTTCCGAAGTTCCTTTATTACGTTACTACACCGTGGTCAGGGTACGGACGACGCGAATAGAATTCAAATACTGCGCGGTCTCTCGAAACAAAATTTACGCACAGTAGGTACCCTCAGTAATAATATAATGTATACTGTACGCAAGTGCGCGAACTTTATGGATTTGTACTCGGGCGGTGATTCGTTAACGTGTAATATTGCGAGAAAGACGCGCTACATTATTCGGTCCAAATATACCGTCCTTCGAGTAAATACACTGTCGGCTAACACAAATTTAAAAAAAAAAAAAAAAACTTACCGTTTGGATTCTGAGCGGAGCGAGGAATGTATCGGTTTTGCGGTGATTATGTTTTTTTTTTTTTAAGTTTTTTTTTCTGTGGACGAATTCTCTACCAGAAATCTTACTTCGATTTTCAATTGTAGCGCTTTTGCTGAACGGATATTTAACCGGGGAGGTAATTTTTCGATTTTCCCAAGAGTTTTCCCCAGTGGCGCAGCCAGGATTTTATTTAGGGTAGTGTTTTCATTTTGTGTTTAGATGTAATTTTGTAACTCAATTGTGCGAATGTGGCATATAACATACATAACATATAATTAATAATTATCTATGCGTTGCACATCTTATAGAAATCTAATGCGTAAATGCGTATAGTAAAATTATTTGCATAAATATGGCCAAAGGAGGAGAGGGGGAGTTTGAACACCTAAACAACTGGTTATCCCAACGAATGGGAAAAACATAAAAAAATCGGGAAGAACCTAGGGAAAACGGGAAAATTTGTACAATATTCATAACAAATATTATTAAAAAAAATAACCCTAGCTGACGAAAATAACACTATATTAACCGGACTCCGCTCAGAATCGTTTATGCGTTAGCAATATAATTTTCTTCTCCACGTTTCCAACTTCTCACCTACAACAATAGCTCACTCACTTTACGAAGTATGTCCGTCTTTTTTTTCTTAAGAAAAACGCTTAGAATTATACAAACATGATAATTCCTTATCATCACGAAACCGGCGATTATCCACAACGAATCTGAGTTAATTTTTTTTCAACGTCTTTGTAGAATTGTTTAAACATAATATTATGTTCAACATATTTTCGAAATGTAAACCATTTTTCGTTTAAATTAAAATCGGTAATTTTATTATAAAAAAAAAAAAAAAATCACTTTATATCTCACTCGTTCATTATTATAATAATATAATAAATTAAATCAATAACACCGCCCAAAGATAAAACGCCCGTAATAATCAGCAGGGCTTAGTCGGAAGTGTCGAATTACCCCTGACCTCATCCTCGCCTACTTAGTATTGTAAAAATATAATATATAAATCGATAAATAACCGAATAATGTGATTAAATAATATTATATAGCTATACTACTTCCTCCTCCCCTCCCTTCAAAAAAAAAAACTGGTGAAATTTTAAAATAAAAACAGGTAGGGAGGGAGTGGTTGAAAGTAAAAATCCCCGAAAGGCGCATCTTTGGTTTTAATGCCTGCGCTTGCAGGTATTAGATTCTGAGCGGAGTTCAGTTGATAGTGTTGCTTTGTCAACAGTATATATATGTCGTATTATGGTAAAGTGATTACGAAAATGTGCGTATTCATGACAAGAATGATAGCTTAACAAATATTGAAATAAATAAAATCGGTTGCCAATGACAACGTTATTTTTAATCTCTCAATCTTTTTTAACCTAAAGAACCATGTTTTCCTCGTTATCTTGAATATTAATGAGAATTTCGAAAAAACGACATTTTTAAAATACCGCCCAGAGAACATTTCCTTTCGGAAAAGGCGCTATATTTGATAGTCGGAGTAAGCTTTCTAGTAGAAAAAGTGTTCGCGTAAAAAAAAAAAAAAAAACATTTTTGTAAAACCAATACATTTTACGTTACACTCAGAATCTAAAAACAAATAAAAAATAAAAACATAATAAAACCGGCACACATTCCTCTTCTATTGACGTTTTTAAACCCGTATGAGTATTATGCCGGTAACGTGACGGGTTTTTTTTTTTTTTTTAAGTCGGTCGTTATTTTCGACGGTACTAAACTGTGTTAATAATCGTATAGTCGGAGAGAAACCCGAAAATAAATTTTAAACCTCATACGTCGACACGTGTAATCGTGAAAATAATTATATCGAAATTATACGAAACGGTGATGTCACTATGTGTTATAATATAATGGTAATTTTACACTCGAGAGGGTTTCGGCTTTTACGTCATTTTAAGTACTAATAAGTACCTATGTCTGATTATCATTATTATGGCCAATATACGTAGTAAACGGCAATTATTATTAATCGATAATAATAATCATCACTTTCGAAACGATCGGTTTTGTGTGCGCGCCTAATATTTATACAGCAATTGCGCGCGTATAAAAATAATTGAAATTATTAACTATTGCTGTCAAAACCTACTACGCGTTTATGTGTAAACGTCATCGTTTTTATTCGCGTATTTAAAAACGATTTGAAAACTCGATTTTTTCACAGCACGCCGTCTATATTGTAACGCGTGTTGTTTTTAATTAAAACCGATAATAATACGAAACTCGGTGTCCGGTGTTGTTGGTTTATTTTTTTTTTTTTTTTTTTTTTTAATTATTTACACGTTGACTATAACCGGCCGGTTAGCCTCGCGGTATTTGGCGGAGAAGCCGGCCACGCCGCGGCGTAGGGTTTCCGCGCGCGCGGCGACAAGTCCCGATGTGAAGAACACGCGACTGCGCGGAAAAACGCACGAAAACCGGTCGTTCGAAAACGCCAAGTCTGGTCAAGCGCCGGTCAAACGCGCCCGAAAGTCCGCGCCGCGGCGGGCAATAGCCACCGGGTCAGGTCACCCGCACGGCCGGGCCGAAACCGTACGCGACGTAACGGATGTTCGGTCAATCGGATCCCGTTTCGGCCGAATCAGTTCCCGTTTAAAAAAAAAAGGAAAAAAAAGTACTTTATGAACGTGAGCCGAATCGGTTCCCGTTTGAATTTCCGATGGTGTGCCCCACCGCTGCCGGTCGAGTCGGTTCCCGCTGTCCGCGGTAAGACGTTCGAATGCGCACGTTTCCCTTCCCGTTCTCATACAGGCGCGGGACTGTCGACTTACAAGTAAAGCGGGCACGGTTAAAAATGTACGTACCGGTCATCTCTTAAATAATAATTCAAAATAAAAATTTTAAATTATTTTAAACGTCGAAACGGAATGAATTGATATGATAACTTGAAGTAAACTTTCTTCAGATATTCTAACCGCGCAGTAAGTGTCCCATCAACGTGTTCCGTAGTACGATTAGCGGTAAATAAAAGTTCGAAAATGTATTGCATTACGTTCCTCTACAATTAACTGTGCTTATTGTATATTATAGTACGGTTCACATTCATAAAGTACCCTTTTTTTAACGGGAGCCGATTCAGAAATATCCAACCGTAATATCGTAAAACTACGGACCCTTCAACTGAACGTTAACAATATAGTAATGCCTAAACGATTAACATCGCAAGTTGTGTAATTATTCTCTTATACTCACTGTTCGCACACTGCGGCGTTTAGGTCAAAATTGGAGTTTAAACACGACACTAAAAGCGTTTTAATAGAAGGACGTTTTTGACGGCTATACGTTACTAAACGCAGTTTCAAAAGAATATCAAATTTCAATTTTTTTCGATCGTTTGTCGTGTTACACTCTTAATTTCATTTTGAACGCAGCAATTTATGTTCTAATTAACGTAATTTTGCCACGTCGCGGGTTAGTCGTAAAGACGGAAACAACACATGCGGGCGTGGTATCGTCCTTTTAATAACCAATAACTTGTGTACCCACGTATCATACTACACAGTATTAATTACTATTAATACGGTTGCAATACGACTTTGTGCCCCAGTGCACCCGGTTTTCTAAATTGACATCAACAGTGTTCCGGCGGTCGCAGTCGACTTTGATCATTCGAGTGCGATTGACGTATGAAAAATTATCGTTTGTCGATTAATAAATCATCGTCATTTGTATGGTGCATAACGAAACGGTAAAAAAAAATCTTTGAAGAACTTATAGTAGGTTCTTTAGTCTTTTTATATATAGTTTTTTAAATGCAAATTAATAATTATTTATGTACTGATTTTCTCCTCCCACCTCGGTCATATGAAAATGCTGAACAGGTCGCCGTAAAATAGGTATAGGTCGTTTACGCAAAAGGCGATTGTGGTCGAAATATTATTGAAAAATATTCCAGAAAAATTTTCTCCCCGCAACGTCATCATCGATTATATCCAAATGCCTGGTTATATTGAAAAAAGTACGTTTTAACGTATAGAAGCGAGAGATTGTAGCAAAGCATTGAACTATAAACTTCTGCGTTTTATAAACCGGCATTGTAACGCACAATCTTACGATTCAAAGTCAACGATGTGTAACACCGTCGGAACGTGCGGAGAATTTAAAATTTTATAACGAAAGTTACAGAAGTACAGGGAAAAAAAGAAGCTGACACTGCTGACAGGTGTGCCACTGGTGTAGACGGGAAACTGGGAAGGCAGAATACGTCTATGCCGAGTCGCGTGAAACTTTACAGGACCGATAACTGGCCAATGGGTCGGCGAAACCGAAAACCTTTCTGTAAAACTGCAAAAAAAAAAAAACAGAGTTAAAATAATTGTCGGTCTCCCGTGAACACGTTCGCGATTCGGAGACGGCGACAGAGCCGTTCGGATTGCACGGCACTCGACGATAAATCGAAACGCGGTTCCGGCCTGCGTTCGGTTAGACAACGTCGACCGGTGCGCTCCGAAATGCCGCGGTAACGGACTTCCGATATACTCGTATATTTCACGTGGCCGCGGGGCGCGCGTGCGGAACCGCGACGACGGACGTTGCGTAAAGGCCGCGCCGCGCCAACGGCCGGCCGGGGTGCACGGTAATAGCGGCGGCAACGACACGCGCGGAGCGTATTATCATCGCCGTTACCGTCGAACCCGCGCAACGGTATTATGACAATTACACGCGCCGCCCCGAGACGTCGTGACGTTACGCGCGCGTCCGCGGCCTCGCGCGCGACAATACCCGCCCCGCCTCGCTGTGCGCGCGACAATGCGTAATGCGTTCCGCACGCCGGAATGGAAATATTCGTCCGGGCCGTTCTGCGTCCCGCGCCGTCGTCGGCTCGTGGTTACATCGCACATCCCGAACTCGGCGCGCGGGCACGGCGTGTTTCGGACGTTGTACGACCCCCACCCCGCATCACGGGCAGTCCTCGCGGGGGTATTTTTTATCCCCCGTTCACGTCTCGCGGACGCCCGCCCCCCCCCCCCACCCCCTCTCCCCGGCGTCCCCACTCCGTCGATAAATCCCGGCCGTCGAACGCCGCCGGCCGTTGCGGTTTCGCGGGGCGATAATAACCGTAACCGTGTAACGTTATCGCGCGTCTCTGGTCGCAATCGCAATGTCCGATCGCCGAACTCGAACGAAACAATTTTCGGGGGGTCGTCGTTATTGGCGCGACGTTTACTCGACGGGCCGCGCACGTACGTACCCGTGCGCCCGCGTGCTTTTGTTTTGTACGACTGTTTTGCGGACGTGTCAGACTCGCGTGCGCGACGTATAAAATTTCGTCCCGGGGCCCTCGTCGTCGTCGTCGTCGGCGGGTTTAACGGGGACTGCATTGCGTACACGTCGTTCGTTTGCGTTTCCGCGACGGATCGTTAAAGGATTTGTACGAGACGAGCAGCGTGTTATTATTATACGGCCCGGGTATTATTATAATAGCCGTACAGTTTGTGTAGGCTTAGCGTGCCGCCGTTGTTGTACACGAAAAGTGGACATCGGACACGTACGCGTACGTCCCGCCGCGGTCGTAGCGGTTTTTACGACTACGCTTTAGGAATTCGGGATAAACCTGAGTGCGCGCACGGCGTGTGCCGTAGGTATACGGTGAAAACGCGGTAGGCGGCGGCGAAAATATTCCGACCGAATAAAAAAACAACAACAACACGCGTGAGCACCGGAGCACCGGAGCCGGGGTCGGATTTCCCCCCACCCCCAGTCACCCAGGCCGTAAAATTTTATTTTTATTTTTTTTATTTTATCGCCGATCTAAAATAGTTATACGGCAGCCAGAGTTTTATAGTACGTGCAGGGGTGTTTATAACGAACCCGGAACACCCCGCAGTTAAAGCGCCGTGCGATTCGAGCGACCAAACGGTTTCGGGACGCGTCGAAGTTACGTATGTATGTATACGACGACGACGACGACGACGACCCGCCCCGCACTTGTCCGAGATGGTGCTGCTGGCTGATTACGATAACGCGCCGGCCTTTGGTTACTGCGTGTACGTACATATATATATATATATATATATATATGTATATTTTATTTATAGTCATACTCGTACGCTCGCGCATAGATATATATGTGTGCGTGCGCGTGTGTGTGTGCGTGTTTGTATAAACGAGAGAAGAGAGCGTTTAATTGCCGTCAGGAAAACTCTTCTCGGCGTACTCGTGTGTACATATATGTATACATACGCGCGTATACGTGCAGCGTACACCCGGTAGTCGAGCACGTTCGCTTATAACAAACCCCCTGCGCGGTAAAACCTCCTCGGCGGCGGCTCTGGGGACCGGATCGGGTTCGCATATTTATATATACACACACACACACGCAGTACGCACGGGCGGTATATACAGAGCGGTTGTCGTTTATCCGGCGACCCGGCGGTTTTCTCGGGGGAGATTCCGGGGTAGGAATGTAATTGGCGTGCGGTTCCCGTACGAGTTTGCGCGTCGCGACAACGCGATATTGAATGACATCCGCGGAACCGTTTCCGGTACCTACGTCGCGAATGCCGTCTCGTTTTCGATATTCCCGTCCCCCTCTACCAACCCCCCCCCACCACCCAAACTCGCACACACACACACACACACACCCGTTCGCCCGTTCGCCCGTTCGCGCCGTCCGGTCGGGTCGGTCACCGGAATCTCCGCGGAAACGAACGGTGTGCGGGACGGACCGCCGGGGAAAACGTCGCGTCCCGCGCGGATCACGCCGTATGTACGAACGGCGGCGGAGCGTAATCGTATTTCGGAATCGCCGTCGCACACGATCTAACGACTTCGCTGCGCCGCTGAGTGTACGTATATAATTATGTATACATGTCTATATATATATATAGCAGTCGTCCGCGTACGCCGGAGTCTCCGCGCCGCGACGTTATACGGGCGGTGGGGGGGG